>VXAC01007677.1:443336-486822 GCA_013399225.1 Rhipidura dahli
AAAAAAAAAGTTGCAAGTGCAATAACTTACTTCAAAAAAGTTAAAAAGAATCAAGCTGCAAGACTGTTTGTTCTTTTTTAATATTCCATTGTAATGAACTGGTAATACATGGTTGCATAGGCAATAACATTGCATGGCACAAACCTCACGTGGCAACATTTTAAATGATTTTTTTATTCTTTTTTTTCCTGAACATTTTAAAAACTTTTAAATTTTTTTATATGTTCTACCCCAGGCCGTCAAGCTAAAGAGAAAAAAAAAGGTAGCGTTTATACAAGGTTACAATATTTTACAACAAAAAAACAATAATATTGATTGAGGTTTGTTTTCTTTCTTTCTCCCAGTCTCTCTTTCAAACACTGCACACCTAAACTGATATATTATTATACATTGAAAACTGTCCTTCAAAATCAGTAGTATAAAAGTCCTAGCTCTACCTACCTACCTAGCTATGTGGGGGGAGTGGGGAACCATGTTACCAGCAAAGAGTTAAGGGGGTGTAAGGCTGCTCCCTCGCCTCCTCCCAGCTCCCTTCGGGAAACTGCAACGGGCTGAATGACTTTCCATCCGATTCCACCCCCTTCCCATTTGGGTTTAATTTCTCCCTCGGTCTGTTTGCTTTTTGCTGTGTCAGTCAGAGCAGCAAAATAAACACGGGGCTCTGCCTCTGCTTGATTATTTTTCAGTCCTTTTCCAAGAAACTACCTTTTTGCCTTAGTTTGTTTGGAGAGTGTTTTACAACGTGCTGCCCAGTCTGAGTGTACTCTGGGAATCAGGGGAACGCGCCTCCCCGCCCGAAACACCTCCACTGCAGGAGGAAACCAGCAGGCAGCCCAGCTCAGCAGCACACAGGACATCCCTGGCCCGGGCTGGTGCTGCGTCCCCTCGCCTGATGGGGCAGGTGAAGGCACGTGTGCTGCAGCTCTGTGACCTCTCGTGTGACACATTGTCACCGCATGTGGCCTTTCCCCAGCGCCCTGCCCACGCTCACGGCTCAGGCCAGGTGTGGTGCGGCAAGGACGCGATCCGGCAGGGCTGGGCACTCGCCCACACTCTGCCGTGGGCTTTAGAGGAGAGGGAGGGTGGTTCTCTTTTTATTCTGCTGTCTTGGTCTTCCTCCCTGTAGGCTCTACCGGTGGGACCCGGCCTGGGTAGCACATTCCGGAGGAGGCAGCGGGAGCCTGCTGGAGAGAGAGCCCGCTGGGAGCGCAGGTGGGTGGCACTGCTGGCGGCAGGTGACGTGCCAGGGGGCTGACCTGGCCCCTCTCCCGGAGCCTGTCGAGGCACAGCCCCTTGAGTCTGGACCCTGCAGGGCCAGGCAAGCCCAAGCCTGGTTCCCCACTGGTTTGCAATTGCTACCAAAGCACTAACTACTGCTTGTAGGCAAGAAATGCCTCCGAGTACTTGGCAGCGAGTGGTGCCCAACAACTTTTAAGCCAGTGCCAGGAACCCATGCTGCTCTCGCTATTTGCATCCTCCTGGTCTCAAAGCTCTGGGACATCTCTGAGGTTCCCAGCCACGGGCAACATAAGGCAGCCCCCTTGTAGGATACCTGCTGCATAGCCAGGGCCAGGACTGCTGGGGAGAAACGTGTTGCTACCTCCGTGAGGCTGGAGGGAGCAGCTGGGTGAGCCCAGCTAGCTGGGCTGCACCCACAGAGGATGCCTCTAGGGGCATGGCAGGTGTTGGGACAGCTGACACTTCTGAGATATGTTGGTGGTGGATGGAGACAAAACTTGCAGCTTTGAAGGCAAGTGGAAGGCAGGGAACTGTGACTCAATGTATAGACAGGAGTAAAATACTAAATAAGAAATAAATAGAGAAGAAAGTCATAAATAGAGTTGAAAGGTATTAAAATAACAATAATAATAATTAAAAAGGGTATCATCATAGTAACTTGAGATTGCAAGAACAGCACTGACCCTGTGACCCTTAAGAAATGCAGTAGCTGCAGGCTGGCTAGGTTAAGATACATATATANGTTTTTCATGTTAATTTAACAGCTAGTTTTAAAAACCTTTTTAAATTAATTTTAAAAATGTGTGTAAATACAGATGCATGTAGCTTAAAAACTACCAGAACAACTGCTTTTGAAGATATGGGAGGGACACCCCTTCCAGAATTACCCACGAGTGTGGGTGCAAGGGGCTGTGCTGGAATGGCAGCAACACCCGGAGAGGAGAGGCAGAGCCCAATGAGCAGTGGGGCTGCCTGCAGCTGGAGGTGGGAAGGGAGCCATGCAGAAGGAAGTCCAGGGAACAACATTCCCTTGCCTCATGGTGTTTTCAGGCAGGCTGAGGGCTGGGCACATGCAGTGGTGTTTCAATTAGACTGAGTCCAACATGTGCTTTCCACATGAATTTTAAGGTGAGAGAAAGTGGTGGCCAAGCTTCTCTAAATGCCAAGTCTACTGCCAGGAGACTATCCTCTCTCCCTCTAACAAGACAGGGATACAGCACTTAATCCACTGGGCTGTTAAACAGCTCAGATGAAATACTGGCCCTGTGGAAGCTGTGAGGAAAAGCTCCTTTAACTTCAGCAGGGAACGCAGCTAAGCTCTTGAATAGATACAGCCCTCCAATGGTGCTGCCTTCAGAACCTGCAGGCTAAGTGAGACCTGCCCCACTGTGCCTGCCTGCCCCACTGCCCTGCCCTCAGCTCTGCTTGTTGCTAGTTTACCTTGTCAGCGATGATACGGGGCTGTTCAGGCAGCAGCCCTCCACAGATTGCCTGCTGACAGTGGGAAGCATCCCCGGTGTACCTGGGAAAAGGCTGTCAATGCTGTACTCAGCTGCCTGCACAAAATCTGATGGAAAAATTACCTCCTGCCACCAATCCCTGGATGGTTGGAAGCTCAGTGGCTTCTGGGGTACTCAGTGGGGCGTACACCTCCAACTGGTCAGCGTGATCCTGCCTGGTTCAGTGACCAGCATCACTTTCAGCATCTAAGCCACCATGCCCAAGGCCTGAGCTGAATGTTTAGGCTGGGATGTAAATCCTGGCTGCTTGTGATGGGGGAGGCCCTGGTTATGCAGATGGTGAAGTGAAACGCGTGCTGGCTCCCTGTGCGGAGCAGGGAAGGCATCTCTTAGCATTTCTGAGGAGAGAAAAGAAAGAGTACTACAGGTGTTTTCTTATTCCAGCAAATATAGTACTTTTGACCTAGCAGTGGTGTATCATTAAGGCAGTGTATGACACTCTAGGCACTATGGAAATACTTGTATGGCTCATTAACCTGAAGCCTGACATTTGGCTGTAGCTTATTTGGAACCTTTTCCAAGACCACTAGATATTCCTGGACCTTAAATTACAAGATCCCCTAACGCTGAGGGCAGGGTGATGAACCAGTTTTTATGGGAGTAGTATCCTATAGCTCCCTATGGCTCATCTCAGAGATGGCTACCCCAGCTCGAGCCCAGCTTGCACAGCCACATTGTGTGGGTGGTAGTGCTCAGCCGACTTTCAGCTTCTCCTTGGTGGTATTTCAGTGGGGTAAAAGGGTGTTCCAAAATTATTCCAAGCACTATGATCATTGAAAAACTTGTAAAATGTTTAGCCTTGCAAAGGAGATCTTACTTGACAGCTCTGTGCAGGTAAGAGCACTGGGAAGGAAAAGCAGAGAGGCACATTGGTTTGGACGAACCGGGGAAGTTCTGGTCTCTCCTGTTTCCTCTGCAAAGTGAAGAGGATCTGAGGTGGCTGGAGATGGGGCAGCATCACCTCATCCTCCCTTGAGCCCCTTCCCAGCCTGTTCCCTTTGCTGTCCCCTGTGCAGGGATGCTGCACACAGCCATTGTGTGCAACAGGGCACTGGGGTGGAGGGCTGAGGGAGGGCCTGTCATTGCACATGTCTGACCCCAGAATGACGTGTATGAGGAAGCTGGTGGCCTTGTGACACTGTGGCTGTGTGCTAGGGCTTGAGCTCTTTCTTAGAGCAGTCTTTTTGGGGACTTGTGGATTTACATAGCAATTGTGCTTCCCTGCCAGAGTTGCTGTCTCTAAATTGAGGTTAGTAATTCCTGACCCAGTGAAAGCCAGAGGAAACCTCTTCCTGTACCACCATGCTTGTAAGCGTCAACATAGACCATGATGAGGGAAAGCAAAGCCCAGGCACTCCCTGGGGCAGCGAGCCATGCTGGGAAGCTTTTGTCTGCTGGGGTGTGACTCAGTCTGGGTCACCAGAGGGCTGGCAAAGACTCAGGGTGGTAACACCACACCATGGTGGGCAGAGGGGTATCCCTTTCACAGGCCTCTACAACTCTGTGCTTCATCTCAGAGTATGAGATTGAGAGGGAGCAAGGTAGAAGGAGGCGGGATAATGTTGCCTTTTTTCTAGCTTCGGTTATCTTCCCAGCCCTGGTCCCCACTCAGCTGTGGGAAGTCGTAGCTCCCGCTAAAACGATGTTAGCAGTGTGAGAGATGTCTCTTTGCTGGTGCCAGAGTCCCCATCCAGTCCCCTGCCTAGGGCAGAACGTGTGTGTGAGTGTGTGTGGGGGCAGGTGTGGGATGGAAGAAGCTGCTGAAAGGCCGGTGGGCTCTTGCTCTTTGGCAAGGCAGATCTGGTGTCAGAAAAAAATAGTGGGGAAAAAAATGCCCAGGTTATCGGGGAGGTGGCAGCGAGAAGGGATGCATCCCATCCCAGATCTTGATGGAATAGGTGCTGCTCCCCAGCCTCCCTCTCCCTGCCTGATCCCAGGAAGCCGGGAGCTGCCACGTTCATGCTGGAAACACTCCACTTACATTAACATATGTACTTTATATGCCTAGGGTAGCTAAAAGTGCTGCATTCAGATCCCCGAGGAGGCAACTGCTGTCCGGAGTCCAAGCGGATGGATTTACTGGGCTGTCCCCATGTGCTCTCTCCGTGTCTCGCGGGCACCGGGCTGCAGCCCTGTCATGTCGCCCAGGAGATCGCGGCGCTGTGCTCCTTCGCTTTCATCCTCAGGGCAGCGATGCTGGAGGTCTTGCGGTCCGGCTCGCTGTTCAGCTCGTAGCCATTGAGGCTGGGGCTCATCCCGGCTGTGCCGAAGAGGCCACCCATGTGAGTCTGTCCCACGTGGCTGCCGGGCCCGGACACCCCGAGGAACTCGGAGACGCCGCCGGCCGCGTGGGGGTGAGCATGGGGGGACATGCAGGAGGGCACCGTCTCGCAGGGGACGACGCAGGCAGGCACGGGGGAGGCGGCTCCGTTGTTGCCAATCCAGGAGGGGTTCTGGATCTGGGGGTGGGAAAAGAAGCGTCAGGGCTGCCCCCGGCCGGATACGTCGGGCAGCTGGCCCGGGGAATGGCGTGTGTTCAGCCGCAGCCTGGCACGGCAGCCGGTGGAGGGGCAGCCAGTGAGACGGGAACGCAGTCTGCCGGCCCCTCAGCCCTGCCGCAGCCAGCAAATCCACTCCTAAACCTGAATGGACAGGGCAGGGAGTGCAGCAGGGTAACTCACAGGGAGCAGGATTGTGCTCCTCCTCTGCCACAGCATCTGGTTATCTATTCCTCTCCCAGACACTTCTCTTACTTTTTTTTATACCATGAGCACTTTTCTCAGCACAAGAAACTTTGTGTTTCCATGGTGCTTCTGTGGTCCTACCCATTACAGAGGGATCAGGCAGAAAGGGTTGCTGTGAAGCTGCTGATCCACCTTCCTCCTCGAGTTCAGGGCAGCTTTGCCTAGACAAGGCTTATTTTGTACCACACAGACATGCCTGTCACGAGGCAGCATCACCCACCCTGCTGCAGAGCAGAACCCTCCAGGGCCACCTCGAGAGACCATCTGGGAGCCTGCAGTGTCACTCATAAAATGGCATTGCAGAAGAAGAGAGGAGGGCTCAGTATTTGCCGGTGGGAATAGGTGTGCTGCAGCAGGGGGCACATGGGCTTGCAGGCTGAAAGCGGGGAGGAGGTGAGCAGCTGGCTGGAGAAAGAGAGCAGAGGATCTTTCATCCAGCTGCCCCTTTCCACTGCTCACCCTTGGGCCCTCTCTGATCTCTTACCTCCTGCAAACTGCTTTTCAAACTTTTGATCTCTTGTGCGGGGAGTTGAGGGCAGTAGGGAGGGAGAGAGCAGTGTAAGTTACAAAGGCAAGAGAAGGACATGCTGAAAAGGCTGCTGAGAGTGTTCTCCGCTTGAAAAGCTGCTTTGGCATCTCAGCTGTTTCAAAAGGGTTTCTTGCTCAGTTTATGGGAGATGCCAAGCAGGAGAGAGGTCAAATGCTCCTGGCTTGGCTGCGGGGTTGCATTGGTGCAGCGCTGGCTGGGGAGGCAGCTGACAGACAGGGTGTCAGGGAGGGAGGACTTCCAGCCAATCTGCGAGGACAGCCAGGTTCAGAGCATCGTGCCTGCAGAATTGTGCCCCTGGGCACATTCTGGGTGGTGGGAAGAGGAGGTGGGCAGGATGGAGGGAGTGCTTTCTGGGGCACAGCCTAGCCCTGGAGCTAGCAAACCCCAGTCTGCCTGGCATCATCTGAAGTGTGAAACTGGGACTGGCCCAATGTTTAGGAGGTTATTGTGCTGACAGGTTTTCCAGACAGGAAGCTTAGGAGGGGAGGCAGCCCTGTGACTTGCTTCTAGGGTCAGGGCAGGAACAGTTTCAACGGGACTCAGAAGCAGCTCCAGGTACCCCAAACAGGCTGCTCCCTCCCTCCCTTTGGAGCACAAATCTACAACTCCCTTGGGAAGCATCCCCAAATGTCACCAAGTGTGCTGTGGGTACTACGGTTCATCACTGGCAGACGGCTGTGGGAATTTGCCAGGGGAAAAATGCTTTATCCAACCATTATGTCCAAGGGCCATGGAAACCAGACATGGTAACAAGAACTGCTATTTTTTAGGCATGAATTAGCCTTTTGGATATTTTTCAAAGCAGTGGAAAGTTAGTGGGCAGCAGCACACGTGATGGGATATGCTGGGCAGGGTGACCTGTGCCGAAGGGTGCTGCTCTATGTCACACACCGCTGGGCTTGGTACCTGCTTGGCTGCTCTGGGCCAGGGCATGAGGGAGCCAAGCAGGACACCTGCCTAAAAAACTGCCAGCCCTTCCTGCCTGACAGTATAGCCCCAGTGTCCCTGCAGCCTTGGCTAAGGGTGGGTGGGTGTAGCTGAGAAGGGAAGCATGACTTGGGGAGGACTGCGACGAGAGGCAGGGTGCCCAGCAAACCCTGTGCCCGGGCGGGGAAATGCACTCACCTGGGCGTAGTTCTCAGCACGGGTGAGCAGGGGCAGCTCGTAGGCAGTGGAGAAATGGGTCCGGACCTGTTGCATCTGACCGAACCTCTCCCGCTTGCGCCATTTCGCTCGCCGGTTCTGAAACCACACCTGCGGAGAGGCGACAGCAGGGCTGTGAGCCAGGGGAGCCTGGCAGCCCCTGGTAGCCCGGCAGCCCCGAGGAGCCCACCAGAGGGCAGGGCCTCGCCAGGAGGGTGGGTTTGTGTGGCACGGAGATGGGCACAGCTCCACACACAAGCTCTGCAGGGGAGAGACAGTCCTTCCCTGCTTCCCTCGAGGGTCTGGGGCCAGCCTGTGCTCCAAGAAAGGGTGCACTCCAAGCAAAAGGGGATACCCATCTTCTGGTGCTCTACCTCCCTGGGGACATTCCCAGCTCCTGCCTCCCACGGTCTGATTTTCCTTGGGATGGCCCATCTTCCTCTCACCCCTACATCTGTGTTACCCAGGCTCTGCCTGCAGCTCTCCTGCTGTCAGCCAGTGTCAGACGAGGCGTGTGAATGCATCTGTATGTGCTGCTGCCAGGATGGAAACAGCAGTGGTGGGGCTTTCCCCAAGCCTAATCCTGGCTATGATGATGCCATTGATGGCAGCTTGCATTTCTCACCAAGCTCTCTCATTTTTCTTAACCGCAACAAGAAATAAAAAGCTGAACACCCCTCCCCTCCTTAGCTCCAGGAAAGGACAGGTGCCTTTCTACAGCATCCTTTGCTTTACACTGAGTATTCTTTGCAGGGTTTGCAACTCTTCACTTCACCAGGCTGCTCAGATCCCTTCAAGGCAAAGACCAAAACTCTGTTTCTGCTCTTATTTTTACTGGCTTGACATCAGTGTGGATTATTGCACTGTTGTCAGCACCATTGCTCCTGATTTGCATCAGTCTAAGAGAGATCAGAGCCTGGCCCAGTGTCTCGGAGCTTGTGAGTCAGGGAAACCCATAAATCAAGAGGTGCTTTGAAGGCACTGAGAGATGAGGGTGATCACCAGGGGCTGGGTTGTGCAGGTCACGCCAGCTCATGAAAGGAGCAGTCCTGGAGCCTCTCGGCTCTGCTTCGAGTTTTACACGGTGACTCACAGGGGGCAGAGGGGCTATGGCTGACAAGCAGCTTGGCCCTTCCCACGCCTGGCCGTGGGGCAGCTTTGCCGCTTGCCAGGCACCCGGGGAAAGCAGACGCCGGTAGGAAGCTCGTGTCTTTGGACAATAGCAGGACAAGCCAGGTGCTTGGCACAGGTGGGATGGCAGGACAACTTTTGCAGGGGCAGGAGAGCTGTGCTGCCTGTAGCCTGAATCAGTGCAGCTAGAAGCTGCTACTGGGAGGGATAAGGGGCTTGGGTTTCTGGTCTGAGCTGACCCTCCTGCTTGAGCTGGAAGAGTTGTTTCAGGCTCTCCCGCTTCAGTTTTCACCTTACCACCAGGTAGGCAGCCTGGTGCTGGTCTCTCACAGCCAAGCCTGTGGTATGGGTAGGCAGTTGAGGGTCTGGCCGTGCACTGTGGTCTGCTTGGGGCAAGGAGCCAATAACGCAGCTGCCAGGCATGTGCTCCCCATGTGGGCTGTGGATAGCGTAGAATTTAGTGCCCTGCCTCACAGCCATGGCAATGCCACTGCCATGGGCCATCCACAAGCTGGCCAGAGTAGCCATACCCAAAGCAGCAACCTGCTATCAAGCCCCTACCCGAATCAAAAACCCTATGAGTGTTTTCAATAGGTGCAAAAAGCATCAGCAGAAATGTCCCAACGTTATCCCAGCTGAGCACACGCTGCACATGCACAGCGTCCTACTGGAGCAGGTTTGGTGCCTCAGGCATCTCTCTGTTTTTCTTCTACCTCTTCTTGGCACAGCCACTCCAGCCCAGCTGCAGGCCAGTCCCAGGGCTGGCCTGGATCACGCCGCTTTGATCTGCAGATTCAAAGTTAGCGGTGGTGACCCGGTTCCTCCTGGGGCGGAGGCGGCCCCGCTGTGCACGGAGGGGTGGAGAGCAGGTAGGGAGCAGAGTGCTGGCTGTGCACGGGGCTGGGATGAACATATGCCCAGCATACGCGGCCATTCCCTGTGTGGTGAAGGCACCGGCTGCCTTGCCCCCCTGAGCATCCCACCTGGAGCAGGGTGGCCGAGCTCAGGCCCCCACAGTGGTGTGTGGCTCTGCAGTGTGTCCTCCAAAGCCATCAGTGCAGGGTCTGTGCCCTCAGTTTCCCAGGGCGGCACAACAGCTGCCTTGCCAGAGCAGAGTGAGGTCTCGGCCTCTGCTCAAACACATTTACACATTGGATTGAACAGAGCAAAGTGGTTTAAACTGGCAGTTCCCAAATTGCCACGTGGCTGGTGGGCTGCAAGGATGTGGCAAGTCATCGCATTAGGCTGAAGAAGAAGTGTGTCTTCAGTCCAAGTGTTGGTGTCACAGGCACCAGAGACACTCTGAGAGCTGGCAGTGAACTCTGAAGCACTTGTGGCAAGGTTTGGACCACTTTTTAATGTTCTCCTTTCTCCTCTGGTCCAAATCCTTATTGGCTGCTTGGTATCTTGCAGTTGGGTTTCTCCAGACCTCCACAGTGCTCCGGGGAAAACAAGACAGGCATGGCAATGTATAATGTGAAAATGTCAGCAAAAAACCCCGACTAATCCTCAGTATTTCCACAGTCTTAGAAGACACCTGCTTTTAAAAAGCAAATCTAAACCCAAACAGAAGTCCATTTTCCTTTCATTGCCTGTCACTCCTTGTCAAGAGCGGCTGTTGTGGGATGGGGGTGTGACAGCAGAGGTTGCAGTGGCTGGTGCAGCGTGTCCTCTGGGGTTAGCATGGGCTACTTCATGCGGGGGCCAGTGCTGTGGGCTGAATCTCAGTCTTAACAATTAGAGGGGGAGTGTACTGTAATGTCACCTATCTGACTCCTGCAGACAATGCTTTGGTAAGCCCTGATGTACCAAATCAGCCCTGTAAAAATCTACAGGGCAGACAATGTTTCATGTCTCTGTAAACATTCAGCTGGTACCTAAACCCATATGCATACACAGCTGATGTGCTGTTGGGGGTCGAGAGGCCAGAATGGAGGTTCCTGTTCACTCTCTTGCTGCCTCTACCCTCGCACCAAGTGGGCACTGCCTGTCTGCCCCTGCCAGCAAGCCCCATGTGCCCTGCATAGGGCATGGGTGGATGGCTCAGTGGGGACCTCACCCAGGCCACTGACAATGTCTGGAGAGTTGGGGGCTGCGTCACTGATTTGTCCCTTAAAGTTAAAAAAAAATGTGTTTTCCCCTCGCTCCTACCCCCCTCGTGGCAGTGGTGGGTGAAGCTGACCTCTGCACATGTGAGTGGTGGGCTGGTGGCAGCTGTGGGGATTGTGCTTGTGCCCTGTGCTCAACACCCCTGCTCTGATGCAGGTAAGAGCTGCCCACCACGTCCAAGTCTCTTGTGTTTTTGCTCTCTTCTGGCAGCCTCACAGCATCCGTTCTCCCCATTCCTGTCCTCTTGCCCTGCTGCCCTCCTCCCTCTGCTCAGCCTCCATCTGTCTGTGTTCAGGACCCCATCCCCATGCAAAAGGCCAGGCCATCTCCCCTCTTGCCAGAGATGGCCACCAGCCCTTTGCTTTTCAGACTGCAAGAACAGAGCCAGAATTCATCCTTGAGCACTGAAACTGGACACCATTTTATCAGTGGCCTGGAATGGGAAATTGGAGCCTGGGATGAGAGAATTGAATAACTCGAGCTTGTTTTCATTTCATGTTTAATTTCCTGCAGGCTTAGCTCAGTCTTTCCGCTCCTTCCACCAGCCTCCCAGGGTTTTATGGGGGAAAAGGGATCAAGATATATTACGTCTTGCTTTGCTTTGCTTTTTTTCTTTTCTTTTTTTCCAAGGCGGTGATTTCGCTACAGCAGAGTTTGACATTTCCCTCTCACTTTCAAGCCCCCGCCGCATCACAGGGTCACCACCAAAAACATTTCATTAATGGTCCCAGCAATCATAAGGCAAGCTCTGATGGGGACTGGCTGAGGGGTTCTATTCCCTGGCTGTGAAGCCTCCTTCCAGTCCCATCCCTTTCTTCTCTGCCAGAGAGCAGTCCAGAGGCAGATACTGATAACTCAAGAGAGATAAGCAGCCAGGGCTGGGCTGGCACAGGCTTGGGATGTGCCTGTGTGTGTTTCTATGCAAGAGGAAGGAGTCATGTGTATACACATCTCTCTTGTTTTCCAGACATCTGCTGCAGACCTGGATGAGCTGGAAGAAGCTCAAGCAATTGCTGACACCAAGCAGAAGGTCTTTCTGAGGCTCTGCAGCCCCAGATATGGAAGAGGAAAAGAAAGAAAGGGGATATACATGTTGTGTAGGACCTGCATGAACACAGCACCCCTTGTGCATCCTTGCAGGTTTGTGGCTGAGCCATAGCAGCCCATTCCTGGCTGTGTGGCTCTGTCTCTTCACAGGACTTATGCATGGCTCCCACTTTGGAAAACAGGGATGTGCAGTACCTTAACAGTATATGGAAACAAGGGGCAAGGTTGTGGGGGGTAGACAGTAAAATGTTGCATTAAATCACAGGGGGGATTAGCTTTGACACTGTCAGACACCAGTACAGATGGCTGGAAACTGAGGCAGGCAGGGAAATGGAGCAGGAGAGGGGCCAGGCCATGGAATGCCACTGCTCCACAGGCAGCATGGTCCACCCCATGTATGCTGCTGGCATGGGCTCTTCTCCAGGCGCTGAGACCTCCAGCAGCTACTCCACTAATGAAGCGTGAGCTTGGGAAAGGGCTGGAAAAATCAGAGCTGCCACTTGTCTGTCTGGGCTCCACATCTGCTCCTGCCTGCCATGCAGCTGGCTGTGCTCCCCACGAAGCCAAGCCTGGCCAGAGGGGATGACCTCCAGCCAAAAGCTGTGGGTGGGAGCGTCACACCTTAAACCTGCTGTGTGCCCCACCTTGCTGCCACCTTGCTTTGCTTAGTTCAGCCTCGCAGGCAGCTGAAACTGACCTCCAAGACATCATTCCAGGGCAGGATTATCCCTTAGATGAGCATATCTTTCTTGGGAGAGGGACTACTGTGCTTCCCTCAAAGCCCATGGGGCTGAAGTAGGTGTGCACCCAAACACCCCAGAGCAGCTGGAGCTTCTCCCAGCATGGTGGAGGGTGTCTGAGTACCTAGCAGCTATTTGGCTTGCAGGGGAAAAGTAGTGAGGGGCTCGTGGCTAATTTGTGATTTCCACCCTCTAGCCCTTGGTTGTTGGTCCTCTCTGTAGCAGTTTGCATCGCCATCAGTTTCCTGAGGTGCAACTCAGGTTCATGGGAAGCACAGCCTTGTGCCATCAGCAGAAGAGCCCTGTGCCACCTCAGACTGCACCTGCACGCCTCCTGGGGTCTGCCACTGCCATGCCAGGGCTAAGCAGCTCACTAGCCCCAGCCCCCTGGGAACGTGTGTGAGATAGCCAGCACCTGGGCTGCCCCTGAGCCTGCCCAGCCAGCACCCACTGCCCCGGGCACAAGGCTGCTGGTTCTCGCTCTCCAGGGGCAGGAGTCTGCATTGCTACCGACAGCACGGCAGTGCTTCATCACGAGGGGGTGGCCTGGTGCCAGCCCATGGCCCGAGTCACCGGGTGCTTCCCAGCAGAGCTGGGGAATGACTGAAATGCAAGTGCTTGCCTCTTTCAGCAAGGGCTAAGTGCTCGAGTGGCCAGGCCACTTAGGCCAGCCCTTCAGCAGCTCCCTTACACGAGCCCTGTCATCGCCATCCCAAGTGAGAGGTGTGCACTGGCACTTGCAAGAGCAGGGAGGCTGTTCTTGGCTGCCTGTGGCACCAGGCTACTGGCACGCTTATCTCAGAGCAAGCTGAAGCCCCTCTTTACCAGATGTACCCCTGGCTACCCAGGGAGTAGCTTCTGCCCTCAGCTGAAGTGTTATCCAGTGGTAAAGTGGGGAAAAACCCCAAAATGAAGGGTCATAGGTAAGGACTTTGTAGACTGCATCTGCCTCGCCTGCCCTGGCTCTGATGGCCAGCCCTGCACACTGCGTGGGACGACACAGAGGCTGCAAACCCTGGCTCAGAAGGGAGCAGGAGGAGCTTGCCACCCTCCAGCACCTCATTCTCATTCCTGAGCAAAAGGAATTTCATGCACTGTGCAGCCAGTAACCCGATGCCATGCCTGGCCTCCCAGGAGATCCCATTAACACTTGTGGTGTGTTCCTGGGAAATCAAGAGCTGCATCCAGTGGCACAAGTAAAGAGCTGAAGTTTGTAGCACTGCCTTGCTCTGCCCATGTTGCAGTGCTCAGCGTGCTGTGCTCAGGACCAATGGGAACTGTGCTGCTGCCTACTGAAACAAAGCCATGTCCAGCCTGAAGAGAAACAGCTGTGGGCAAGAAGAGCACACCAGCCCTGCAGACCCATTTAGGCAAGCAGGCAAGAAAAATCCTGATTCTGGTGGAATCCAGAAGTGAATGTGCAAACTGAAATGGACTTAAGCATGGATGTGGGCCTTACTTGTGACAACTGCTTGTAAAGGTTAAAGCAGAGGCTGCCTGGGAGCTGGGAATATTCCTGGTATAAGAGAGAGAATCAGGTGTCTCCATGGGCCAATTATTCTTGATCCTAATGCAGGTTCTGGGGGTGGTGAGCTGACAAATGCCTGCAGATGGAAGTGACAGGATTAGCTGTGCTGGAGAAAGAGCTGGCCACCAAGGTGTGAGCTGTGGATGTGGTGCTCCTTTTTGCACATGCTTCTGAGCCCTGACAGGTCTCCTGCTTAACCTTGACTCAGGGGAAAGGGCAGTAGTCAGAGAATCATTCCTTCCTCTGATGTGGATTTTGGCCCCCAGGTTAGTTCAAGGGAGCTAGTTCATGAGAGCTGGCACTTGTGTGGGTGGAGGTGATTGAGACTGTCAACAGAATGTGGCTGTTTGACTCTGCTGCTCCTCCCAATGTGGTGGGTGCACCTTTTGCTTCTAGATCTCCAGCTTTCATGCAGTCTCAGTGCCTGCCAAGCAGGCAGCAGGAGCTGCCTCTCTTGTAATTGCCTCATGCTCTCTGGTACTGAACTCCTGGTCACCTCATCTGCCCCAAAGAGCCCATCCTGTGGAAAAGCTTGCTTCCACTCAGAGTAATGGACCTGTGTTCCCTGCAAGCCTCCTGAAGAGAGCAGGTTTTGTGCAAGCTTTGTTCAGGGTGGCGGTGAGGCTTACCCACCTGCTGTCCTGTTAGCTCAAGGGCAAGAGCTGTCTCTGTGAACTCTGAATTTCAGGACAGCAGGCCAGAAAAGGAGCTGACACCAGTGTCAGATGTGGATGTACCTCCTTGTCCTTTCCCTGTACCACAGGCTCTGATTAGGACTTGGCTGCCTGCACCTTATGGTGGGGCTGCAATGGAACCTTGGAGGTTTTTTGAGGCTCATCCACCCCTCACCCAGCCCCAGGTCCTCCCCCCATACCTGTACACGAGCCTCAGTGAGGTCTGTCCTCATGGCTAGCTGCTCCCTGGCATAGACATCGGGATAGTGGGTCTTCTGGAAGACCTTCTCCAGCTCCTCCAGCTGGTAGCTTGTGAAGGTGGTGCGGTTCCTGCGCTTTTTGCCCTTGTTGCTCTCCGAGTCAGCCTTGTCCATGGGGCTGGGGAGGTCTGTGCTCGCCCTGTCCTGGGGCACTTTCACCCCGGCCTCCTTCACGCTGAGGTAGCTGCTGTCCATTGCTGAAGGGTCGGAGCTTGGCTGCAAGTCAGGCTCTCCCAAGCTGCTTTCCTTACCTGTTTGGGTGGGAGGTAAGGGAGGGAAGGAGGGGACAGGTTAGACCAGGGGTAGGGGGCAGGAAGAGAGAGAAGGAAATAGATGTAAATCTTTTGACCAATTTTGCCCAGCACAGATGGGCAAGAGGAGGTTGAGGCAGCTCTGTCAGCTCCTGCTTCCTCTCAGAGACCCAGGTGGGAGGATGAGCCCTGCACACTCACGTGCACACCCCCAGCAAGGCTCTCCTTCAACCTCCCAACACCCACTTCAGGACTGAACATCATGGAGCACTACAGTCCTTGGTCCTGGCCACAGGAAAGGACTCTGAGAGGTACCCATCTGCTCCCTGCACCATGCAGGTCCCCTGTCACCAGCTCATCTGTGCTCCCCTGCTGAACTACACAGAGCAGAAAACCAGGAGCACACAGCAGCCACACGTGGTGCTCGGTGGGGTCTGTTTTCTGCTCCTGCATCCTCAGGCACTGGTGGTCTGTCAGCAGAGGTGCTCCTGACCAACACCCCCAGTGGCCCCCACAGCCTGGTGTGCCAGGACTTGCCCTGCTTTTGGCCAGGAGGCTGTGAGCAGGGCTTGGTGCCATGCAAAGGGACAGTGTGAGACCTGCAGGAACAGCACCCCTGTGTGCAGGGCAGAGGGCAGTGAGAGGAGTCTGGGGGGCTGTTCCTGCCCGACTGCCCTCAGTAATTAATGATTAATGAGACAGGATGTATGACAGCAGTATGGCAATGCAGGAGGAAGAGGTTTCAGCCACTGAACCAGTGAGCTGGTTCCTTTCTGAGGCTTAGCAGCTACAGTAAAACCACCTTTGAGCTTTGCAACGGGGCATATGCATCCTCAGGCACAGGCACTGTGTGTATCCTCTCCGGCACACCTCCTGCCTCCAGTGACAGTGGTGTCCCCTTCACTAGCAAGAGTGATGCTACGCCATGGGGACCCATGGCTCTCCCTTATCTGATGCCACTGCTCTGCATTTCTGTCCCCAGGAGGAATCTGTGTGAGCAACTGGCCACCTGGCATATAGTGTACAACCAAGTGTCACACCTGGCCATGTTTCTGGGGGGATCTTTGGGCAAAAAACCATGGGTTTTTTGCAGGTTTGAACCTTGAGCCACTATGCTCAGTTCCTAAATGTGTGGGAAGTGGTACGGTGGTGTTTTGTATCCATGCTCTCCTTACCAAGCCAAGGGCACATCAAGTGTCTCCTCTTTTTTTGAAATTTCACATTAGTCTATTTTAAAATGTTACCCGGCCAGGATCAGTCTTTCTGGGAAACAGCTCCACCATTTAGTGATGTCCTCACTGGGGACTTTTTCCTGGCAGTGTCATAGCCAGGGTCATTAATGCCAGCTTAGGCATCTTAGCCTGTGTCTTTGGCAATAGCCATTTTTTCCAGCACTCATCTCTTGTTACCAAATCCTTCAGCTAATTCACTGTATATTTGCAGGTTAGCCCTTCTGTCAACAGCTCTGTCACATCTTCACAGCCAAAAGCCCTTTCATGAAAGGGCTTGTGAGAAGCTCTGTGGTCTACAAGTGCTTGCCCACCTCTCACTCACAGCTGAAAGGCTGCACTGAGGTGACTGGGATGAAACTAGAAGGATGAAATGTAGCTGTCAACCTCAGGAGTGAGGGCAAGGGTGGCTCTGGTTTAAGCTTGGGGAGATGAGCAGTGTAAGGGATTTGAGAAGGGAATTGCCCAGGTGGTACAGGGGGCTTGTTGGCAGACCTTGGATGAAGGCAGTGGAGTTACCTGCCACTTTTGCCCTACTGTGATCTCAGATTTATTGCTTTCTCTAATATTGTTCCTTCTGACTTCTGAGGAGATCCCTGTAAAGCTTACCAAAGCCTGATGTTGTCTATCTCAGCTCTCTTTGCTTTGATCCTTGGGAGCATTTTGCTAAAATTTATGGTCCCTGGATTCCAGGACCAGTGTCTAGGCCTGTGATGACACACTGCCTCCTCTTTGAACCTGCCTTCTCCAGCTAGCTGACCTCTCCCAATGCTCCTGAGGGATGCAGGTGGAAAGACCAGTCCAGAATGGGCTGGGACAGTGCCCTGCCCCACAGCCTTGGCAAATCATATGCTACGGACATGATATTTATACTTTTCACAACTGAAAATAAAACAGTTCCAGAAAGTCTGCAGCAATGGACTACCACCTATGAGAGTCAGTAGAGAGAGAGTAATAAATAAAGTATTCCAAGAGGTTGGGTTCTTTCCCTTTCTCTCTTTCTTTTATTATTTATGATGTCAGGAAGCTCAGTACATTTTCCCCCACAGCTTTGTGCTGGCTGCCTCCCTAACTCCCAAGCCTCCTGCAGCTCCAGCAGCAGCAAACACAAGACCTGAAGCCTTTCCTTGGGAATTCTTCTGCTGTTTTCTATCTGCTTGTAGAGCTCGGCTATCTGGGGAAGGGTCTGTGCAAACACCCACAAACACACACACACACACACAAGCACACAGAGAAAAGCTCTGTGTCTGTTCTAATTTTGTTGACAGCATAGCTCAAGCTGCAGCTGAGATCTGGGCCCTGGACTTTCAGCAGTGATAAGTTATCTCCATCACATACCACCAGCCCCAAGGAGCAAGGACTGTCCCTGCTGCACATGCAGTGGGTGTTCCCATGCCTGCTCTGCCAGGCCAGAGCCCTCCTTGCAGCTCAGCCGTGCTGCTCTCGTGCTCCTGCACTGCAGCAGACATGGGCTTCTTCATCTCTAGCCCCTGAGGGCCCTGCTAGGGATGAGCTGTTTCCATGAGAGGGGCAGAAACTGTGGGGTAGAGGGCAGGGAAGGCATGGTGTAAATCTACCCTTGGCTGAGCATCCCAAGAAGTAACTCTCATTCCCTAGAAACAGGCTCCCTGACCTCAGAACAGTCACGCTAAGTGCTGAAGTGAAACAAATTGCATACATCTGCATATGGATATGCCCAGACTTCCTGTAACTGGAGATGGCCTCAAAGTTTCAGTGCAGAGTTAGGGGTGTCTGTTTCTAATCAAACCTAGAAAGACCTTGAGTTACATATTGTGAAGATCTCTGTGACAGAGTTAATGTGAGCACCGCTGCACCCTTACAAGCCCGACAGGACCCCTTGGTGCCTCCTCCACTGCTTGCCAATCCAACCTTGCCCTTGTAGCAGTAGAAGGAGGATATTTTCTGACTTCCCACAATTATACCCTGCTCTCTTAGTGCCATGGCTGCCTGCTAGACCATCAGCACTCCCAGGACTTTTCCTGAGTCACCCTGTGTCAGCTGCCAAGGGGCAGGGACAGTCCAGGATAACTGGGCATGTGAGCCCCAAGCATCTTGCAGCTCCTTCTGGGCAAGAGGGATGCCTGCATTCCCACTTCTTCTGCAGGGGATATGCCTTTCAAATCTCACCACCTCTGTCCTGGGAACCCTGCAGAGGAGAAAGGGGGTGCAGGAGACACAAGACCATGTTCACATGTGACCATGAGGTAAGGCCCTGAGGCAGCCGGGCACTGTGCTGATCTGCTAACACAATCCTGGAGGGAACAGCCATCTTCATTATGTTGTCAGAGTGTTTGGATTCACAACTTGTATCTGTTTGTTTCTCAGGTGTGCTGCTTTGGGAGGCTGATGAAGTAAAATCTTCACTGTGTACAATCGTATCCATGGAATTTAATTTAGAACAAATTCAGCTTGGTGCATCCACAGGGCAGTGTAGAGTGGGACATTTCCAACACACAGCTTTGGGCCCAACTTGAAATGGTGGTTCTGCTTTGCACTGTACATACCTGACAAGCCATGGGTCCTGCACGACAGCCTCCCTCACACAGATGGTGTGATGGCAGCCCCACAGCCCATAAGGCTGCAAGACAGCTACATGGCCAGCACAACCCAGGGACACAGCCAGCACAGGAGAGTTTCCCCTGGACTCCAGGCAAAAAAGCCTGCTGGATCTTGGTGCTGCTAATGTACTGCTCTGGCAACATCTTGTCCAAGCTATTACAGCCTCAGCGAAGAGCTGATGCTCTCCTAGTCCTGGGATGCTTCAGGAACAGCCTGGAACACCTACTGGCATGTGGCAGCTCACAGAGGCTGTCTGTCTGTGGACAGCCCATGGACAAAGAGCGTGGCACAGGTGGCATGGGGCTGCACCAGGCTGCCCCTCTGCTCCCACACTAAATGACATAGGAGCCTCCTGCCTTCCTCTCCAAGCGTGGGCACAGGAGTGTTCCCCCCTGCCCACCCCCAAATCCTATGGTCTACAATGCTGGCTACTTCATGGTGCTTCTCCCTGCCTGCATAGGCATGGTCTGACTCTTCAGAGCAATGATGCTTTAAAAAAAAAAACTTAATGTCATTCTCTCAACTCTTGCCTTAATACCAGTGTTAAAATTTTGCCTAGACAGGGTTCAGGCAGTGTGTTTTACACTTCTTACCAAGGCAGATTTGCACCACAGCCCTGCCAGCACACCTCAAGGACTTGGCCATCCATAAAAACCTTACCCAACTCTTGTGATCTTGCTTTAACACGTGCCGAAATCATATACTGGTTTCTAAGCTGTCTGTTCAGTCTTCTGCCTCTTATCTGTCATTAAAGTCTAGAAGTCAGCACAAGGCTATTATTTTAAAAAATCCATATTTTGGGTTATATAGGAAAAAACAAAGTGACTGGATTTTAGACATATAAAACCCCAAATATTTAGGTTTGTTTCTGTTCAGGGAGTCCATGCTCTTGCAGTCTGCACATGTAGAGAAGATTTTAACACTTTTTCAGTTGTATGTGGCATCAGTGATTCTATTAGCAGTGACCAGATGCTTAATCATACTTTCACGCTTGGGCTCAACTGAAATGTAAAACTGGGCAGCATTCATCTCTTAAATGCAGGTGGTAGAATTCTACACAGGACACAAACTGTTGGCTCCATTCTGGAAGCTGCAGTTGCTCTTTGCTGCTGAGCAGAAACTGGTTGGAGCATCTCCATTTCAACTCTGGATAAGGATGAGTACATGGCCTGCCCATCCCTCCCAGCCAGGGACCTCATTTGGTTAATTGTGCAGAACCTGAAGGAAGGCTGAATATGGTCTGTGCTGTTCCTCTGCTCAAGGCACAGCATTCACTGGCTTCCCATTGTGCTCTGGAGATCACTGCATGAATGTTCTCATCTGCGTGGACACCATCCATCTCTGCTGAGCTTGTCAAAGCTGCTGGCACTGCTGCTCTGCTGCCTTGCAGCCTCCTGAGGCTCTACAGTGCAGGGGGCACACACCCAGTGGCTACTCACAGTGGAACTCACAGGCTAAACATAGCTGTAAATACCTGACCACCTTGGGGAGCTAATTACAGACAGAGCAAAGTCCTACAGAAAAGTCTGCTTGTAGAAGAATGACAGGAGGAAAGGAGTGTTTCTTTCTACTGTGCTCCTCCTGACCACACCTAGGGCCCCCTCTTTGAGAAGAGACTTGTTTTTCTGATCAGAGCAATACTAAGGCCTGGAGCAGAAAGGTCTAAAAAACTCCTTCTGTTCCTGAAAAGCAGTCTGGGGATGATGCCAAGGGTGTCACACAGTGGGTCCATAGGCATTCTTTTGGTGACCCTGAAGCCAGTGAATAACTTGAGTCACTGGCTCTGCCTCCACTGTGTACCTGTGAGATGTTTCAGAGGGAGTGAAATTCACCTCAGCCCTGGCTGCACTTAAGCCCTCTTGTTCCAGGCTGGCTAGTTCTCCTGGAGTAAATCACTGTATGAGTTTGGGGACAGACAGCTTGATAAACATTAACTCTAGTGCTGCTGAGAAATTTACATCACAGCAAGCCTGGGGAATATGCACTATTTATTTGGGAAAAGTGCTGTTCCTCTCACTTTTATTCTGAACTAGCTNTTTTTGAGGGCATGTGTTGCCTTATTGCCTGATTAGCTGGATTCACACACCCTGTGGCTACTTGGGGAGAGCTCAGCATTGTCTGTACAAATGCAACATGTGCTGCTTGCTCCTCTTTCATGTTTTTTAAAGGATGCTAACAAAACTGGCTTTTACATAAACAAATCAATTCTGAAAACTCTGCAGAGAAGCTGTGGCTAGAGAAGAAGGCACAGCTCATTCCCCAAGTCCTTTTTCATGTGGCACATTCATCTGAAAAGCAGGAAAGTGCTGACTAGCAAATTTTGAAGGCACAAAAATGCTTCTAGCAACCTGCTGCAATTGCAGTTGGCCTTCTGGCTCCAGAACATGATTATAAGGAAAGAGAAACAGCAGGAAAATGTACTGCCATTGCATCCATGGAGAGAAAATGAAACTGCATACCATGGCTTCCTCACTACTGAATGTGAAGGGAGATTATTGCTTATGCCAGTATTCTGGAGATAG
The DNA here is from genome assembly GCA_013399225.1 of Rhipidura dahli. NCBI lineage: Eukaryota > Metazoa > Chordata > Aves > Passeriformes > Rhipiduridae > Rhipidura > Rhipidura dahli. Next base: position 464,604 of record VXAC01007677.1, read on the forward strand.
GCATCTCAGTTCTCTCTGATGAGCCCATTAATTTCCCAGTGGTTTTGTCCTCTCTTGACACCTGCAGGTCTTCAGTGTCGCAGGGGGTGACACAGTGCCTTGGGGATATGCCAGGACCAGCCACAAGATGACTTTTTCAGTGACAGCAGAGGGAAGTGACAGCCACCTCAGTGGCATCAGAGCCTCATTAGATCCTACACAGGCATCCCAAGGCATGGAGCTGGGGATGATCAGCTACAGGTTTGCAGCATGCCAGGCTGTGTGCAGAGTTTGAAAGTATGACAGACAAGATGGGTCAGCTACTGCATTTTGAAATGTCTCATTTCCCACTGTAGGCATGTCATAAACAGCTAGGAAAAAACTGTGAGTTTCTGCTCTGTCCTACTTGTGTCTCTGCTAAAGCAGTGCATAAGAACCAAAAACCATCTAGAACCTCTGAGCTGGTATGGCCCCAATGTGTACCAGCTAAGGAAGATGGACAAGGCAGGCAAGGATGGGAAGGGAACTTGACAGGGCTTTCAGTTTCCCCCTGGCTCTGGTTTTGATACCTTTTGGATAAGCAGCCTCCTCCTTCCCAAGCACTCAGTCCTGCATTGCTTTGCCGTGGTAGTGATTGCTTGAGGGTCTTGGTTTTTCCCAAGCTCCTCAGAATCAGATGTGAGCACCTAACTGCTCTGAAGACTTGGCTCAATGCTGAATAGACAAAATATGTTATATCATTAAGAAAAAAATTAGCATCGCTAATACTGGACAAATATTGGATTAATATTGAATAGTGTCATCTCAGTCATAGACTCATACCTACACACAAGCTAGCAACTCTTTATTGGGATCTGAAGAGATCCTTCACCTGAGCACTGCAAGAGAAAAGAGGGCTCTTCTCTGCCAGCTGTTATCTCCTCCAGAGGTTTCCCCTGCAACCAGTCAGTGCCTCTCTTCCCCACAACATGCCCTGGACATTTCCCTTACAATTTCTACCACAGGCTGGGTGCTGGGTGAGCAGGACCTCTGCTCTGTCAGGGCGAGAGGGAGGCAGGAGGCAGTGGTGCAGCCTTCCAGGTCTCAGTGTGTGTGTTGCCTTCCCTGCTAAGCACACGCCAAGCAAGGCACCACCAGCCACCACCTGTGACAGAAGGCATAAATCAGCCATCTGATTAAGAAGGGAGTGGGGGACTCTACTTCCTGCTGGTTAGAAAAAGCTGCCTGAAGGGAGCTGATCCTTGCTCTGATGTCTGGCTATGGCACAGTTTAATTCCCTGCTGCCAGCTTGCAGAGTGATTCACCCCATCCTGTGGGTCAGTGCCTGCCTGGACGCTGTTCACTTAATTTGGTTGGTTGGTCTGTCTGTCTGCCTCTCTCTGCATTCTTCTGTCTGTCTGCTTTGCAAAAGCAGCCTCCGTGCAGCAGAGACAGCAAAGCATTGCTGAAGTTTAGCTGCCTCCCAGAGGTGACTCCTAGCTGCCTGTTCTGTGCTGCTGGTAGCAGGGCTGGACCTCATCCTGAAACTGCCAGCTGGGAAGAAAGGCAGGAGGAGGGAGATTAGGGCCATTTTGTAATGAGCTGGGCAAGAGCTCAGCTCCATCTGCATTATGGAGCCCTGGTTCAAATTAACAACAGCCAAACTTCAGAGGCCAGGGCGGTGTCTGAGCAGGCTCTGCCCGGCGGGAGCAGCCAGCCTGCGGCCCTGGACCAGCACTGGGGCACTGCAGCTTGTGTGTGTCCCTGAACCAGCCTCTGCTGAAGTGCAGCGTTAGGCACTTCAGATGGGCAGTCAGGCAAGCCCTGACAGATCCTCCCAACACTGCTCCCATGCTGCTTCTTGTGCTTCCCAGCTTGGGCCCCCAGGTGCCCCCATGGAGAAGAGACCTGGGGACTCTTGAGTCTGGATGAGATGCCCTAGCAGCCCCATTGGAACCCAAGAACAGCACACCCCAGGGGGATTTGGGTGCTACCAGTTACACTTGGAAATTGGAAAGCAGGAGTGATGGAAAGCTGGAGTAAAATCAGAAAACAACCAAAACTGGCTGAACCTCACTGGACCACAGAAAGGATTGAGTTTAAACATTGAGACAAAGTTTGGGCAAGATTTCTTAGCAAAGTAGTTCTGCTGTTCTTCAGTTTTATGCAGCTGATTAGTAAAGAAAGGCCCAGACGAGGGAAGAAAAACCTTCAGCCTTCCCCAAACCTGCCTGTTCTTGGAAGAACATCTATAATTTATTTCCATTCCAACTGCACATTGAAAAACTCAAGGCCAGCCAGGTCTGGGAAAATTCCTACAAGCACTAGGCTTTTAGAAGCATTCCAGAAAGAAATTAGGTTTCTGGCTACCAAACCCACTAATTCACAGTCACTGGGGCTGGGCAGCAGACTGGCATAAACTTTTACTGGCAGAGAGTAATAGGGCAGCAAAATCCAAACTGAAGTAAGAAGCAGCGCAACTAAACTGGGAACTTGCCAGACAAGAAGGAAGACACAGTAACCAACAGCAAACCTGAAAGCAGCAGCTGGTTTTCCCTGACCTCTACACCCTTGTCATGAGGTGGGGGCAATGCTGCAGCCCCACAGGGGTTGATGCCAATAGGGGTGGGGAAGCCCAGGCTCCTGACAGGGTCTGAGGGTGGCAGCAGCAACCCCTGGTAGCCAGGAATGCTCATCCCTGGTCTCCATGAGCCCACATGCAGTGCAGGAGGTACACAGTGACCTCAAGGTCTCTCTGAAGAGCTGTTCTGAGGTATTGAGGGGACATGGCTGCACTGCCTGGCCTGGCCATGAACCACAGTGTGTCTACACTGTGGCTGTGGAGAAAGGGCAAAGACAGAAAAATCCAACTAAGACTGGCTTGGTTGGAAACTCCAGCTGACCCTGACACAGTCTAAACAAATATTTTTTTAAATTACTCAGAATGGCCCAGTCTTCTTATATGTATCCCCAAAGGCTGTCGTAAAATGTCTACAGAAAGGACTCCATGAACCTCTGCTGCCCTGCTCCAGAGGCACATATATCAGCTCCAGTCAAACTGAAGTTTAATAAACCCTTGGCCTCTGTAGGCTCCCTCCAGCCTCTGCAGCAAACATTTCTCCCCTGCCTCAGCCTGGCTCTGGGTCTATGTCCAGCAGCAGTGTTTGCCATGAGCAGCCAGCTCTGCTGCAGCCTCCCATGGCAGAGGAGCTGTGAGTGCTGTGCTCGTGCACCTCATGTTTTTTTTCTGCTGGGGCTATGAGAAGTAGGGAAAGAGTATTTGAAACTCTCTCTCATTCTTCATCAGCTCTGAAACATATATACCAACTTAGGACACCTCTGGAGCTTTACCTCCACATCCTTCTTATCCCAGAAGAGAGAGGGTATACATTGACTACGGGAGCCAGGATAATGCAAGACTTTTGAATGATTCCAATAGCTGATGCAAGCCACTGTGCTCTCTGTAAAATACTGGGAAACCCCACTTGCATCATGGTTTAAGTGCAATGCTTCCCTCATCCAAAAAAATACTTACGTGTTGTTCAATAATCCCCCTTTAATGAAGTTTTGCCAACTCATCAAGGAGTTAAAATGATACTGCATGACTTGGCCAATTACTCCCATGAGACACTTGTGCAAGAACCCAAACACATGGTTCCCAAAGGAAAGGGATGAAAATGATTTACAGAAGCAGTGAGGCAAAGGTTGATTGATAATGAGGCACTCAGAGGAAATGAGATGAATGTACCTAATATTCCTCTAGTACATGAACAACAAATAGTATTTGCAATCAGCAGCTCACATTTTTAATTTTGAGCTGAGAATAGCAAGATTCACAGATTCATAGATTCTTCTGAGTTGGAAAGGACCCACAAAGATCATTGAGCCCAAGTCTGAAGTGAATCGCCCATATGGGGATTGAACCCAAGATGCAGGTCAAATGACAGTTATTAAGGGAAAAAAAACCCATTAGGTAGTACTGAGCAAGGAAAACATCCACAAAAGTGTGCTCTTACTTGTGAAAGGGGAGTTGTGAATTGCTCAGAGGGTAAACTGTGCTTGTCAAGTAACTCAGAGTGCTATGCGCTCCGAGGTCAGAGAAAGGGAGCTCATTTCTCTTGAGAACTACATCACCTTGCAACACCTATAATTGTCACCAGAGGGGAAAGAATGAAATAAAAAACAAAAAAACCAAAACAACCAAAAAACCCAGAAGTTTGCATTAGCCAAGAGTATTTGACCTTTACTTTCTACTCCACCTCTATGTTTCACTTCTTTTTCCAGACTTTGTGCCTGGTGAGCTACATTCCCACAGTGTCTGCCCATTCTGCGTGTGCTCTCCAGCCACTTGACCCTGATGGCCAAAGTTACCAGAGTCTGGCCACTCACTGTACTTGGTAGTGACCAAATCAGGCCAAGGTGTGGATGTCTGACCATCACCTGCACCACCACATTCCTTTATAAAGCTACCCCGGGACTAGGGAGAAGTTGTTGCCCCTGGTGCTGCAGATGGTTACACTGTGTGGAGCCTCTGCCAGCTGGAATGGTCCCTGGCTGCATGGCACCACAGTCAAACACAATGCCAGCACCAAACATGGCTACTGGACCCAAGAGGATGAGCAGTGAGAGCGCTGTCTCAAGGGCTTTTGTGACATTCCTCTTGCTTTTTCTTCCTAAATACTGCCTGCTTTCTAGGTCTTTGGGTCACCTACACTGGGCCCATCTCTGTGGGTGAACAGCTCTCTATTTTCTCATCATCATCCAGTGTTTGAGGGTGATCATTATTTACTGCATGGCATCCACACCCCATTCAGCAGGGTCCTCTGGGCTTCCTGCAGCACCCACTGAGCTGTGCCAGGGGGTCCTGCAGAGATGCCCGGGTCACAGCGAGTGCAGTGAGGTGAGGCACTGCTCTTTCTCCTGTTGTATGGATGGCAAAGGGAGACAGAGCCACCAGGCACACACACACACCCCATCAAAGCCTGAGTTTTAAAGAAATACTTAGCACTGTCTAATATTCCTGCAGCCTGGAGGTGAAGGTCCTGTTGGCCTCAGCTGTGCCTCTCAGGTGCCTGAATCGTGCAATGCCTTTGTGTCTTGGCCAAGTAGCTACAAGCCCCCATTCAATCCAAAACACCCCTCAGTCTTCAGAACAAGTTTGTGCCTCATCAGAATTCCTTATCTTTATCCCAGCCTTTGCTCCCCTTCTTTGCCTGGATCCAAGCAAGTCTGGACCAACTACCAGGGTAAATGGCCTCTGCAATAAGAGTAGGTTCAGACCTGGCTGGAAAGACTCCCAAAACATGAGAAATCTTCAATGTCTTTAGGTGTGAAAATCAAAGGTGTCACTACTGAGACAGTTCAAACCACAACTCCTTATGGCTAGTTGTTGGATAATCTTTCAGAGGAAAGGCACAAAGCACATTTCCTACCCAAAGCTCAGCTCCACTGTAAATCTGATGATCTTGCTACACAGCACAGTGCAGCAGAACTTATGAAAAAAGTCATCATCATATTTTTTTTCCTGACATGGAGAAAATAAAAATGTGCTTAGTTTTAGTTACATTCTTGGAAACAGCTTAATTGATTCAGAATATCTTTAAAAAAAAAGAAGTATTATAAAAACAGCCAGAGGCATACAACTGCTGTGGGAGCTTTTAGGCAAGATTGTTAAGTTTTGATTAAGTTAGAAGAAACTGGATGCAGGATTGTGGTATGAAGTGTCAGGCAGTAGACACAAAGAGCAGTGACTCTGGTAACACATTTTCCTAACAGAAAACAAAAAAATCATGACTCTTGGAAGGAGACGAACTCCTGGAGCACCACTAGTTCTCAACCGAACTGGATGATTATGAGAAAGATAATGACCATGAAAATCAGTCTAAATTAAAAACTATCCACATCAGCTGAGTTCATGCCCACTTTTGTGTTTGCTTCCAGTTAACATTCCAGGATGGGATCATATTGACATGAGTGACTACAAATGTCAAGCAAACATTAGCAAGCATTTACAGGAATCATCTTTAGGAACTTGTGAAAAGGAATATTTGTCCCAGAAACCTGCTTCTGCCAGAGGTGCTCGTCCAGTCAGGGAACAAAGATTCATCATTTGTGTCCACCAGGTACCTACCTTCCTCTCATGACCACAGATGCTCTTTCAGCTGCCTGCTCCTTGCACCAATTCACACACACAGAATCTGCTGACCAAAGATTACTCATGAACATCATCCCAACAGCAATCCTGTGTCCTAGACAGACCTCAAAAAATCATATATTGCTCACAATTTGCAAATAAAACACACAGGGTGTGGATTCCTGCTGCTCCCCATCTCCCAAAATACTTCCTTATGGGAGCCCTTTTTTTGGGGATACCTCATCTCCATAAGGGTGGCTGTGTGCTGACACAGACCTCAACTCAGAAATTCTCTGCCCAGAGACACCATGATGCCAGCTCCACAAGCAGAGCTTTGGTGCATAAAAGATGACTTTTCTAGCAGGGTGGGCATCAACAGGAGGCCTTAAAAGCAGGTGGAAAAAGTGACTGCAGGCAGGACAGCCTGGAGAGGAGAATAAAATACACAATCCCAAAACATGGGCTGGAATCAACACACATGGAAAGCACCAGCTGGAAAGGTACGTGCTGTTGCAGACGTCCCTAGATGAGAGCAAGCAAGACCCCTTTTCACCAGCTGTCTTGCTGTTCTCTTCAAAAACAAGCCTGTCTGCAAGGGTCTGGAAAGGTTGAAATTTAGGAAGAACAGATAAACACTTCAATTTCCAATGTCTGAGGGCTCCTGGAATTAGTGGGGCCACTAGGCATCAGCTGACCTCTGCTTCCCCAAAGCATTTCCAGCTCCCAGGCTCAGAGTGCTTGCAGGGAAAGATGCTGGGGGCTGCAGTGGGTTGCTTTCTCTGTCCTTCTCATCTCAGACTAGGCTTCCCACACACTGCCTTCTCAGATTTACTATCTCACTGTACATTTGGGTCATGGTTTTTCTCTTTTCACGAGAGGCAAACATGCCTGTGTGGGAATGTGCAATTTCTTCTGCAATTCATTTTGTTTATGGGGCTCTCAGGAGAAAATGTACAGTCGGATGTAAATAATGGGACTCCAAACTCCAAAACTCCTTTAGTGAACACAGTTATGAGTATGTAGCTTCCAAGAGGCAGGGTTTTAGAGCCAAGGTTTTAGTGCTAGAGGAAACTCTCCATCCCAAAGAAAGGAGCACAGCCCTGGTCTGTGCCTGCTGGTAATGAGAGACTTGCCTGGAATCAGGGAGCCTCTGAGTATTTGCTGCTTATGTCCTCTGTTTTCCAAAGCAAAGATGTGGCTTCCTGAACTGGCTTAAACCACATGTTTCTTCCCACTGACACCTCCTACAGCTGGTGAAGCTGAGGCTTATAAACAGGGATAGCACAACTGCTATACTGTCCAATTTGCTTCAAACTGTGGTACACAGTGGACTACATAACATGTAGTTTGTAACTCTGTCAAGGACATGATCTGACAGAAACAGATCCTGCCAGCTGAGGGACTGTGATGTTTTTGTGCTTCATAGACTATTACCAGCCAGGGACAGTCTGGAAGCCAGTGTACCATCTTTTTGTTTAATGGTTCTTGCCCCGGGAGAAAGCTGAGGCAGTTCTATGGAGCAGAACTGCCTGCCTGGAAAAGGGATGGTCTGCCTGAACATCCCTTTGGTCGGGACACAACAGGATGAGGAGCAGGTCACCTCAACCATGGCTACACTGCCATCACTGTCATGCTGCCAGGTCCCCTGCTTTCCCCTGCCACCTGGGCCAGCCATGCTCCGGGATGTGCTTTGGGCAGTCTTCAGTGCCCACGGTCGCACCCCTGAGTTAAAACTTCTGGCACAGGACTGAGCAAAAGGGAACTGCTTTGCACACCACTGTCAGGCATCCCTGCAAAAACGGGTCCTGCTCAGGCTCCTTCCAGAAGAGCCCAGCCCCATGGGCCTACATGACCTCATGCCAGGCATACAGGGAGGAACTGCCAGAGCAGCCAATGCAGCTATTTACATACTCATATCGCATTTTCCTACTGGGACATTTTCACAGAGCTTGGATTGACTTTGCTCCCACTGGGATGCCACCACAGGCTTTCAGCTGCTGCTCCCTTTTCTTTTGAACTCCCGAGGAGGAGTTCTCAGCAAAGTTTTTGGTTTTAATAAAATCTGTGGGCTAAATGAGGCCATTCCCTATTTTTCCCCAGTGGGGAACTAATTTCTACCAGACTCAACATCCTTGGCTGTATTCTTGGCTTTCAGGACCCACTCAGCTACCCTCATAACTTCTCTTTGGCCAGGACCCCCTGGCCTCTTACGTGTTAATGCATGCATGTGGTCACTGCTACAGACCTTGGTTTATCTGCTGCAGGCTCCTAATATCTGCATCTCTGTGGGATGTGCAATCAGCCAGGTTCCCACACAAAAGCCTGCATCAGAGAACATTCATGTTGCCTCAGGCAATATTCGCATCAGATTTTCTCTAGAAAAACCTAGGCTGTGCCACGTGATTTTTGCAGTGTCCAAATAGGCCAGACTTGCATAGTCCAGACTTATGAGTTTCTCCCAAGGACTGTGCTGTGTTTCCTGGCTACTGTCTGACAAGGAGAACTGGGGTCAGACAGTGCTTTCCCTTTTCACTGAAAGTCATTGAACCCAACAGAACAGACAAAGGGCTGGATCAGTCCTGGTCCTTTTGTCACTCTCTTGTGAAGTGTCTGGGGGCTGATTCAGTTGCCCACTCACAGGGTTTTGATGCTGTGCAAGACACGCTAAGGTCTCTCAGATGCTGACACAGAACAGGTACCCAGGCCTTGAGGAGCAGCACAGGGAGACCAGGGAGTGTAAATGGAGGAATCTCAGGCCAGGTGGCACATGTTTAGCTCAATGCCTCCTCTCAGCACTAGCCAAGCTTCTCCTCCCTTCCATCTTTAGGATGCTGGACACCTCCTGCTGCCTTTACCAGCATCTGACAAACCTGTTGAAATACTTTGGCATCAAAGCCTCTGCCTTGTTGCATGTTCTTTGTGTCTTGGTCCCCAAATATGGTGAAAAATTCATCCCTTAGAAGCTTGGTTGCTATCACAGCGTCTCGGTTCCTTTTTGGGTAAACTTCAGGTCATTTTCTAAAGAAATCCATAGCTACCAACAAATATTGTCTGGCAGATTCTGTCTCAGGCAAAGGCCCAACAACATCAACAACAATGAATCGCAGTAAGGTCCCCAGGAGACACTGCCCAGTAGGGTTTGTCCCCATCTTGGGGACCCACTTTAGAAATACAACACATGCAAGAAAAGCATCACACTTCATTGCAGTAATTTTCCATCATCTGTCTGCATTTTCCTCAAAACCGGTTCTCTTATGGCTTGACTAAAGACTTTACAGCTTCAGGATATAGCAAAACATCAGAACCTCTTTTCTGAGTGTTTTGGTGATAATGGGCTCTCACAAGCGCATATCACACATTGCTTTGTTTTCCCATCTCCTATACAACATTTCATCTTTAAATTCCAAGGTTTTCCGCCATGACCAGAGGGCTTTTGTCTTGGTAGTCTGAAAAAGAGTCAAAAAGCAGACAGGTTGCCAAATGAGGGTTTTTTGGGTTTTTTTTAATCACACTTTGTTTGACACCAGGAGTCTTTCTGAGGAACACTCCCTCTTAGTTCCATGAACTCTGCTCTTGCAAACTTACATCTACAGATGAAATGGGAGAGTTTTCATTCCTGCACACTGTGGAAGAAAGAGGTAAAAAAGGATGAAGTCTCAGTTTTTTCTTGCTGCCCTGCTGAGGGAGGTATCTGCCCAAAAAAAGGGCCTTTGAACAAGGCACTGGCAGAACAAGTCTTTGGTGACTGCTCTTGTGTCAGTGCTGTTCCGACCCCACAGGCGACTCCAGCTGTGTTCAATGGAAACTGCTTCAGCCCTGAAAATGCCTGGCTGCTCTCCTTTCTCTGTCGGGGTAACTTTCTCTTCTCACAAGGGGCGTGTGGAGCTTTTGTAATCCTGGCAAGTCTGCAGCTGAGCCTCCAGGAGCAGGATCAGTGCCCTGCAAAGCCTGACAGGCTGGCAGTTCTGTGCTCCCTTGCCTGACACTGGGGAAGCACTGCCCCTTTGCTCCTGGCTGAGTTTGCCCTGGCTGCATGTTACACCTCTCTTCAGCAGTTCACCTTGCTCTGGGTTCAGTTTAGATTGGCAGCCTGGAGCTCAGGACAGCCTGTTTGTAAAACATCATTGGTTCCTGTTAAAGGGCTCAGCACACACCAGGACACCCCCAGCTGTACCTCAGGGACTGGGTGGATGCTGATGCAGTCTCTCAAGGGAGGGCTGCTGTACACAGGGGATGGGAGACCCACACCACAGTGTTTTATGGACTTGTGCTAACACGAAAGCCATTCTCACCTCCAGATATTCACTGTGGAAACCAAAATGAACCTAGTAAGGCACATCCCAGATATTATCTAGTAATGGTTAGACACATGCACCCTCTGGTTAATGTACTACACAGCAAAGCTCTTGCTGGCCTTCTTTTCTAATCAGGACAACTGATGAGGCCCAAAAACTGTGCAGAAGCTCAAAAGGACAGTTCAGGGCCTGCCCACAGTGGCAGGCACCATAAATGGATTGCCCAAACCTCTTTCTTTCATATGAGCCATGTTTTTGAAGGAAAACACCGCAGGCTGAAAGCCCTGGCGCTGACTGACCAGGTCCCAGCCACAGTGATTTATGTGCTGAGTGTTAGTTCATCTCCTACCCTGGCTATGCTGAGCCATTTCCTGGATCCCAGCAGTCCGTTCTCCTGCATGCATTTTTTGCCAGCAAGAACGTTTTCCTCAGTCCCTGCCTTCCCTCAGACCCATGCAAGGGAGAGGGCTGCATTTTGAATTGTCCCATCAGCTCCCTCTCTGGTTTCAATGACCAGCTGCAGTACCTGAATGAGCACCTGTGATGCCTGTAAATTACACAGGTGATAAATCCCTCTCCTTCCTCTTGGCTGTTCCCATTGCCCACTCTCTGAGGAGGACTGCTGACAAATGGAGAAAAATAGGCTGTTCAACTAAGAACTCAAATTTTTACCACCAAGGCCAAGGAAAAGGGAATTTCCAGGACAAACAGCCACAAAACCAAACTAATTAAAGGCTACAAGGGAACAGCAGGGTTCTCTGGACACCAACTTAATGTCCAAGCCTGGGCACAAATAAGCCTTAGTATAGCTTCAACTCTAACTCAAAACCAGCATCACCCAACTTTTCATGTGCAGCTATAGGTCCCCCTGTTTCCTGAGCAGAATTTGGGCCTTTCAGTAGATTTTTATGAGGCTCTGTCCTGACCAGCCATATATTTATAACAACCCTCTCTGTGGATATTTCCCCTCCCCAACAAAGCAGTTAGCTTAGTTGCTGCACTCATGTTTGATGTTGTAGCCAATACCCTATTGCTTTCTATCCCTCATAAGTCCCTTTTTCTAATAGCTTGGAGTGGTATGAACTGGATGGAAATACTAATTTCTCTAGCACAGGACCTCAAACCTATATAAAACAACCAGCTTCCCTCTCTTCCAGTAGCAGCTTTCCAACTTCTGTTCAAGAGCTGAAATGCTATATTTAAGCTCTGCCATAAATCCCACAGCTCCATGGAGTGGTTCTGGCCTTCTGCACAACCTGCCTAACTGTCTAGCAACTGGTCCATCGGCTATTTATCTTGGAAGTCCTCACTGGAGATGTGAGGAACACAAAATGTCTGCAGGTCCTCTGCCAATTTCAGTAGGTTCTTCTTCCTCTTGCCTTCTAGCATTTGGCTATGTCCTGTCTAGCTCAGAGTGATATCTGGCTCCAATCTGCTTACGAAGGTTCAGACCAAATCTTGATAAGCCAGGTTATGTCTATAGCACAGTGCTTCTCAGCTCTCAGCTATGGGTCCTTGCCACAGCTGTGCTCCTGACTCTAGTCTAGGAAGAGGTCTGGGCATGCACCATCCCAGGGAAGGCTGGAAAAGAACCTCATGGTGCTCCAGAAGGTCTTGCAGCCTCGTGAACTGTAGATCAGCACTGTGGTCCAGGCTCTAGTGCATATCCTGCTCCACTGTTTGGCCTTAGGCTCTCCTCTAGAAACAAGCTTTGCAGAACAAGGCTGTGCCCAGATCCCCTTTCCAGCCAGATGCACAGTGGGAACAGACATGCATCAGTCTCCCATGCAGCATTTCTCAAGTGACATCCCTGGGGCAGGAAAAACCTGATGCCGTGGTCTTGTGCACACACACTGGAAAGGGCCAGTCTCATCAGTGACCCATCCCCACCTGGCAGACCCAAGAGCCTGAGAGCAGCTCCATGCCCAGCAGGCTGGTGCCCCGGTGAGCCTTTGGTGTAATTATTGAAATTCTTCTCTTTTCTTTCAGAAACCTTGCTGTGACACAGGTCTCTTATTTAGTTTTGGGCTGAGCAATATTCTCCTGTTTCCCCTGTTTCGTGAAACAACTTCTAGCCTGTGTCACACCCATCCCTCAACACCTCCCAGAGTCATGGTCTTGCAGATGGGCCTTCAGATCTCTCTGAGCACTCTCCCAGAACAGAGTCATTCTCTGTTTTTGACGCTTTCTCAGAAAATTCTCAATATTGCACTCCTTCACTGTGCATACTGTATAACTTTGTTTATTTTGATTGAATTCTGGTATGAATTTCTTTTACTTCCCACTGCTCCTGAAAAGATTAGAGATCTGCAAGCACTTTTGTTGCCTGATCTCTCTTGCATCAAAAGAATGAATACAGTTCCCCATTTCCCTTTTTTGAAACAGCATCCTACCCTACAAACGATGCTACAGCTCCCAGGTGTAGCAGTCAGTCAATATCCAAAGTCCCGAGGGGACTGCTTTCACTACAGGGAGGAACCGATGTGACACAAGATATTTCTTTTAGGCAAAAGTGCTTGCACATAGAGCCCAGATGGGAAACAACAGCAATCAGACAGGAGTTATACTGAGACCTTACAAGTTTATTCTATTCCCCCAGATACCAGTCTGCCCAAAACATTTGTTCTCTTCCTCAGTTTCCTCATTCCCCACTGATAGCACTTCTCTGACGGGCCTTGATGCTGTTGACTCCCTGCCCTTTAGTTTTGTAGGGTTTTCAGACTTCCACTGAAATAAGGTGGCTGTTATCTTCATAAGCCCCGCAGGGTTTGCACCCAGGCTCAGCATCCAGCATGTCTGTAGGTGAGCAAACCAGGTTACTTTTCAGGCTCCACCACCAGCTCACCCACTGCCTTACAGCTAATGAACACAGTCCTTGCTAATAAAGAATCTACTTAGAAATAATACTGATTCAACCATCTGTTTCCAGCAAGCAGATTAAATGTAAAAAGATAAACACTTAAGCTTCATCTTCATTAAAAAAAAAAAAAAATCTATCTACAAATAAATTCAAATAGACATTTAATGTTGAGCTGGGTAATGCAACAGTCTTCAATCAATGCAGATGAGAGACCACAGCTCATGACATACCAGCTTGTCATGACTAAATCCTGCTGGGACCTGAAGACAGCAGCTACTAAATGTTGAATCACAGCTATTCTCAAGGGAGATATAAAGAATTTGATACCAGTGGGTTCATACTTAGATAGTTCATAAACTCAGTTACACACCATCTTCCATAATAATGCTGTCTGTCACTGCTTATTACCCATCCAAGATATCTCCTCTTCTTCTTCTTCCTCCTCTGCTTCTCCTCATTCATGTCTGCCCCTTCCTCTCTCCTTTCATTTCCCCTGTTTCTCGCTGATTCCTCTCTTTGACCAAAAAAATTACCTTAGGAGTATCACGGTGATCACAATTGCTCTTTCACGTTGTGTCTACTTATGTGACAGTCAAAATGTGAAGGTGATTTGCAAGCACAAGTGAAATGTGTGGCCAAGCAGATTCACCAGTATGTATAATAACATTGAATCATCTGAACTTACACAGAAAATAAAGTGGAGGTAATTCATTTAATATATGTAAGCAGCTCTCCTACTTTACTTATGAACTTTCCTTTACAAGTTGAGGCTGCTGAGACATATGTAACTATGATAAATTGCTCTGACATTTTATTAATAAGAAATATTCCCATCCATCTTTTAGTAAAAGTTTCTCAAGTCACAGGGGTCCTATATCATCTGCATTACCACTTAGGCTTCTCCTAATCCAGAACTCTCTCTCTTTTCCTTTTGAAAATGTATCTACATGAAGATATTAGACCTGTGCTTTCCAACATGATTAACAACTGAGATGGGAATTTTTTTCAGATATATAGGAGGAGTACCTCAGAAACATCTGACTTTGGGGCAGGGATTGCTCAGCATTTTCTGAAAAGCACAACTCTTTTGTTGTCCAGTATAGGCTGCCTACACTGAGGAGCTGCTTTTTAAAGATTAGACCATTAATGTGGATTGGCAGGCTGAGCCTATTTTACAAACGGAGAGACCTGAGCATAGGAGAACACACCGATTTCTTACAGCTTCTTGCACAGAATAAGGACATGACTGTCAAGAAACCTAAGTAAAAGCCACTACAAAAAATCACACACGGGACCTCTATTCCGTGAGTTTCTGACTCCAGCAGTGCCTCCTTCTGCCGGAGCCACAGCCCTGCGAAGGTCACACTGATGCCACTGAGTGGCCACAGCCTCACCTTGCACAAGCCACTCGGGTGCTCCAAGTGTCAGTTTTTCCAAGTGTAAAATGAGAATAAAAGCTTCTTACTGCCCCGAGACACAGTCACACTTTTTACCTGAGAAATGCTACAGCTACAAAAATGCCCTGAACAAATAATAAAGCATCTTAAGGGCTCCAAGGAGGAAAACCGGCGAAAGGGGCGGGAACTAGGGTGACCGAATGGACAGGTCTGGAGATGTCCTTTAGCAGCAGATCTTGGCTCCGAGCCTCTCAGACACCACCTCCCTCTTACAAGGGAAACTCATCATGGCTTTGAACACGGGGTTTGGAAAATGAATAAATCTTCACGATCTGACGAATTGAAGTCTGCACATTAGCTCCCCTTAAACCGTGGGTGCACTTAACTTGGGAGGTTAGGAACCACAGCCAAAGAAATCTCTTTTGATTCACAACTTGTTTTGAGCAGTCACCCATAAAGCAGCCAGTGAATCACTCCAGCCAGTTAGTCATGCAACCACACTGAACGTACACTCAAAAGGCTGCACAAAATAAACAGCCTGCAGCTCCAGATAACACACACACAGCTCATTTGCGCTATCTGGCATCAGCATATATTGTTAATAGGACTCCTACACCAAACCCTTAGGAAAAGAAACGTACTCAAACAAGCATCTCCAAATCTCTCTCTCCATCAGTATTTTTCTCGTCTGCTTCGCTCTGTGTTGCTTTCAAAACAATTAAGACTAGTAAACTTTTAAGACTCTTTCTCTCTCTTTCCGCACCTTCTTGTTGCTGGTAACGTCCTGCTGGGTTTACAGGCGTGCGCTGCTGAAGTGTAGGGCTAAAGCGGAGTTAATCCCAATCAGCAGCGGACAAGTCGAAAATAAACAGCTCTAGTGCGAAAAAATCTTACTGCAAGGAGGGAGCGGCAGGGATACAAGGGGGAGGGAGTCTCCCGGTCCTTTGACACATGAGTGTTATAAACAGCTCGGGTCAGGAATCCTATAAAAGCCTCCAGCCAGATCTACCGTCCAATTCAAGAAACGCGCAAAACACCTTTTGGAAAGAGCCGCGAATAAACCTGCGCGGCCCTAGCGATAAGGAACGTGAGCCCTACCTTCGCGTCTGGTTCCCTGAGGAAATCCCGCAGGTTTCCGCGGAGGAGATCCCGCACCTCCGAGTGTCTGTTCAAACAGAGGTTTAGCCAAACTCCTGGCGAGAGCTCCCTCCCCTCCCTGGGAGGGTGCCGGAACCCTTGAATGGCAGATCTGGTGGCCCTATTGTGGAAAAGAGAGGGCTATTGCCAGGGCGGCGTCAGCAGCACGCCGGGAGCCGGCGGCCGAGCCTCGCCGGGCAGCCGGTCCCACATCAGCGGGAGGGAAGGGCCGGCTCTGCCGCCCCGCTCCCCGAAGCTCGCCTCGCCTCCCCGCCCTCCTGGCTTCGTTTGCCGGCTCCTTCTCCCTGACGCCAGCTTGAATCACGTCCCCGCTTGTCCCCTTCCCCACTCGCGCCTGCCTCCCGCGCACTTCTCCCCTTTATACTCCCTGGCTGCTCCCCGCGGGGATCAGGGCAGCAGCATCTCCCCACCCCGGCGGAGAGAGGTGCGGGGGGAGCCCATGCACCCCGCCTGCCTCCCCGCTTGCGCTCTTAGCCGCGGCGAAGGAGCCCGGGCAGGAGCCGGAGCCGAGATCAAAGCCGCGGGGAGAGGGAAGGGAAGGCAGGATACCCCTCCCAAAGTCCTCTGCAACCCGGGTTCTCGGCGGGCGAGGGGCAGGGACCGCCATCCCCCTCCTGGCAGAGCCATTCCGGCGGAGATCCTTAGCCAGGCGGCCCGCACGTCGGTGCGGGGACACAGCATCGCCCGAGGTGGGGGAGCCCTGAGTGAGTCCCAAAGGGAACACACGGCCCCCGTTACCCCGTTCCGCTCCGGCCGTGGGGCTGCGGCGGAAGCCTGGGGAAGGGGGCAGACGCCGCCGGCCCTCCCCGGCGCACGGCGAACTCCGCAGAGCCCTTGAACGTCAGCCGGGACTCTGCGCGGCGCCGCGGGGAGCCCCGAGCGCCTGGCAGAGAGCGGTCTCTCGCAGGAGGCGGAGAGGGACCGCCGGCGAGCTCGTTCCTGCCGTGCCTGCAGCTTACATTACATCAGGGAAGGAGGAGGAGGAGAAATCCATTAAAAGTGTCAGTTTAAAAAGCACGCAGCGAGCCTCCGATTCCTACAGCAGTGGCTCTCTGTACTTCTAGTAATACCGCACTTACGGCCCCACTTTTTATTTGCTAGCTAAATAAAAGAAATGGTCCTTATTTGCATAACGCGGTACTTAAAGAATTTCTTCTGTCAGAGAAAGCCGTTTCCTTTCTCCTGTTTCCTTTGAGCAAATATCCCCATCACATTCGCCTTCACTCCCCAAAGGATTTTATTCCAGCCGATATTTCTAGACTGCAATATACGTATACATTTCTGTGTGTATAGGGGTATGTGAATGCACGTTTCAAGAAATATAACTTACTTCAGCTCCACGCAGTAGAAATAGCAAGTCAGATTACTACAGCACATAAATCATTCAAAAGCCTTTTCCCCTCCTAAGCCAAGATATATAACCTGTTCTGAGGACTAGATGATCTTGAAGGTCTCTTCCAGCCGTGATGATTCTACGATTCTATGACTGTTACTTAAGAATTTGGCTTTCACTGCCCGTGCCGGTTTGCGGAATAACCCGTACCCCTATTCGCGGAGGAAGGAGTGCGAGGTTGTCGGCCCGTCTCACCGCAGGGGCAGCGGGCTCCGCGTAGGTGCAGAAGGAGCCCTGCCGGGAACCCCATAGGGCCAGGCCGGCAGCCGCCACTGCGAGGGAGCCACGGGGAGTCCGGCCGAGAGCCAGGGCCGCCTGGTGCCGCTGTCCCTGCCAGAAGTCGGGCTGGAAGCGCTCCGACGATTGCCGTCCGCGTCCTCCGTGTATTTACGGCCGCAGCTCTCCCTGGCCTATATTTATCCGCACAATGCAGTGGAAGGTCTTAGATCTAGAAATAGAAGCCGAGAGCAATAGATGGCAGGCTCGGGCTTTTTATAACTCAAAAAGACTTGTTTATTAAAGAAATAAAACGAAATTTAAAAGCTAAAAAAAAAGGAGGGGACACCCTGTCGCTGCGGCTCTCGGAGTGTGTGCCATGCCCGCCGTGCCCCGCCGGCCTGGTCCCCGCCGCAGCGCCCGGCCGCCCCGCTCCGGGCTCGTCCGGGGCCTCCACAGCGACCAGAGGAAAGGCTAGGGGAAAGGGTAGGGCTGCGGGGCTTCGAGCGGGGAGCAGCACCCCCCGGGGAGAAACCGGGCCGGGTGGGGACCGGGCCGGGCGGGGGCCAGGCCGGGCGATGGGCCCACCGCAGCGACGGGAGCGGGGGAAGCCGGCCGCCTGAATATCCCCCGGCAGGAGAGCCTGCCTGCTGGTTGGCTTCGGTTTGTGTTTTGCTTGGTTGAGGTTTTTTCCCCCCTTCTTTTGGGGTTTTGTTGCTTTTTAAATTGAGGGGTTTATGGTCCCGGCGTCTCACCACTGCAGCATCCTGCTCAGGCCCGGACAACAGGGGACGCGGGGAGCCAGTCGTCCCCGCCGAGCTCCTTCACCTCTGCATAACGCGCACGGCAGGACCAGCACCAAAGCTGCGGCGAGGTATTGGCGGGAGGCGGTGGGACAGTCTCCTGTCCCCGGCTTCCCGAGAAAACCTCTCCGGGTAGCTCTCCTCGCCCGCCTTGGATGCCGTGTGCGCGCTGGCTGACCGCGCTTGTGCCCGCTGCAGAGAACGAGGACGGCTTTCTCTTCCCCAGCACTCACC
Organism: Rhipidura dahli; assembly: GCA_013399225.1. Classification (NCBI taxonomy): domain Eukaryota; kingdom Metazoa; phylum Chordata; class Aves; order Passeriformes; family Rhipiduridae; genus Rhipidura; species Rhipidura dahli. The sequence continues at coordinate 483,051 of VXAC01007677.1, forward strand.
CGCGCCGAGGGGATCTACCCCGGCTCGGAGGTGTACCCGTCCCTTTAGCCCATCGCGGGATTCTCGGGGCACAACTCCTGCGCCCAGCGCGGTGGTCTTGCGGTTTGGGAAAAGGCGGAGAGGCGCCTACGGATGTTACAGTCGCTCCGTGAAACCCCGATCTGTCTGTTATTAGCGAGTCTCTCTCTTCAACCATCAAGCACTATTATTATCACTATTGCTATTAATTATCCTTGCCGAAGCATGTGTCTCTCATTACAGCCCACCGTCCCCAGCCACATCACAAGGGGCTCACAACGAGCGCGGTCTGGGCCGGGCTGGGCCACCCGCCGCCGCCGCGGAGCTCCCACTAAAGGAGAACCCCGAGCCCCGCTTGAAAATAAATCAGGGGAACCCCGGCGGTGTTAGGAGGGCAATAAACTCGTGTGATTCTACCGGGGGGTTGTAATGTGTCATCACAGGCTATGCCGGCGCCCTGGGCTTTGCAACCTACAAAAACAAGAGAGCGGGTTAACAGAGAGAGGATGTCAGGGCGGCCGGGAAGGCACGGGGGCTGACCTGCGATCCCATTGCCGGAGGAAGCAGGGACCGGTTACCTCCCGCACGGACCACAACCCCGTGGGGCTCCCCGGTCCCACCGTGTCCTTTCCCGTGGAGCCCGGGCTGGCCCCAGAGGTCTGCGGGGATGAGGAGCGGGCCTGAGGCTGGTGGAGGTTGTCCGCCCACGGGGAGAGGGCAGGGGAAGAGAGGGAGAGTAGGAGAGGGTCAAAGCCCCAGTTCCGGCCAGAAAAAGGGCGAAAGCAGCCCTCTGAGAGAGCCCTCGTGCCACTCCGCGACCCGCGGGAGGATGGTTGTGCCATCGGGTACGGGAAGGACCCATGCGGGTCGGGGCAGGAGCCCGTCCGGGCGCAGCGTACCTGGGCTATGCATGCGTCTGTATGGAGAGGACTTAATGCCCTTTCCCTGCGAAGGGAAGTCACCTGTGCGTGAGGAAACTGGGACTGTGGACCTGAATCCAGGGACACCTCAGCTGCAAGCAGGGGGCGAGGGACGGCGCCTGAAGGCGACCTGGCACGCCGGGGTTCGGGAGACGGGAAGAAGAAGTAAGGCGCCTCTACCCCCTTTTAAGCCTAGAAATGGGTGAAGAGCACAAAGAGCGCTCAAATGACGGCGCGAGCCTAGAAGTGGGATTGCTGGCCTGACCAGGACCTCTTCCACCTCCCCTGTGCCCCCAGTCCGTAGTCATTGCCCGTCTTAGGGTCTCCCTGGAGACACGGTCCTATATGTTTCCCTGCCTTTGGGACTGACACGTCGAGGATGGAACCCCCTCAGCGGCGACGCTCTGAATCTAGGCCGGAGCAGCCCCTCTGCCCACACAGAGATCACCGGGAGGGAAAGAAAGAGCTTACATTTCCACTTTGTCTTCTTGAGAAAACTGATTAGGGGGGTTTATTTGTTTCGTTGTTGAATTTTTCTGCTTGTTTGTTTTTTTAGGGGGGATTGTTTGTTTGTTTGTTTTGCTTTTCCGTAACCACCCCGATACAGCGGAAACCTCCCGAAGAAGCCTTTTAAAGCTTCTCTCGGAAACGACATGAGAAGCGCCCCCGTTCCCGGCTGTACTGTCGAGCGCCAGCGCGAGGGAGTGTCTTAATTGCCGCTAATGACCCGCGGAGGGGATGCGAGGGGGTTATCTGCAGCCGGGCAGAAATCAATTAGGGGAGTGGCAATTAGGGGAGAGAGTGAGAGACAGGAGAGGCCATTATCGCGAAAAGTGATGGTTTCGGTGAAATTTTCCAGAAACTCTTTCTGAGGAAAACCGTCCCCGCGGAGAGTACATCGCACAGCCCTGCGTTCCCCTTTCTGTTTCTGTCCCGGTTTCCGCGGAGCTCCCCGCACTGCTCAAGAGCTAACGCTTTGCTGGAGCACATCGCCCGCATTCCGAAATTACGCCTAAGACCACCGCTAAGCGGGACACGGGGGAAGGGCGGCTTCCCGCGGGCACCAGACCCGGCTGGGAATGAAGAAATTCGTGGGGTACGGCGGCCCCCGCTGCGGCGAGAGGGGGCTGCGCGCGGGAGCCGGGCAAGGTCTCCTTGACCCCGGTAAGGTTTGTCCTGCCAGGCAGCCACCCCCCACGTTCCCGGGAGGCCCTTCCCAGGTCGGGGAGTCTCTCTCCTCTTTCGCCTCCAGTGCTTCCCCGCCGCACGCCAAGGACTCACCGTAACAGGAGACCTGCAGGGCTCCGTTGTGGCCGCTACTCTCTTGCAGTTTGATGTTGCTGTCCGGGGGGGTTTTGCAGGGGCCTCGCTGCATGTAGAGGTGCGGCGGCTGCTGCTGCTGCGGGTATTTGTTAAAGGAGGCCGGAGCCCCGGCAGAGCCGGGAGCCTGCACGCTGCCATCCAGGGACTGACATTCCTGCTGGCTGTAGCGGCTCCGGCACTTAGTGCTGCTGTCACCAAAGCCTTGTCCTTTGCTGGCCAGGAAAGTAGGGCTGAACTTGTCACTTGCTTGAAATGCCCTAAAAGGCGAGGAGCCTTCTGTGTCCTGGGAGGCTGCGTTGTAGTAGGAATCCATGGCAGCCGGATCACAATAAGAAACACAAGTATCAGCATTCATTCCTAAAATTAAAAGGCCCGAGTGTCCTTAATGCGCTTGGAGGGGCACCAGGAACCACTCTTTCTCTCTCCCTCTCGCATAGACACACACTCACAGCTGGGCCGGGGAGCTCTAAGAGAATTCAGATGTTCGTGAAAGCTGACCAGATCTCCAAACCCCCTTAAGTTCTCGCACAGTAAAAGGGGTCTTTTTCTTTCCCTCCCTCCCTACTCTCACATACGCTTGCCCTCCATGTCTCCCTCCAAACTACACTCTAAAGAGGCTCTTCTCTGCACTTTCCCCCCCACCACATAGGGAAAAAAAAAAAAAGAGAGAGAGAGGGAGACCTCTCCCCCAATTAATATGTAGATGATGACAGTGGAGGGGAGGGGGCCCAGGAAGGGGTGTGTGTGAGTGTGTGTATGTTTGGGGGTGTGTGGAAGCAGAGGGAGGGTGGAGGTCATATCTTTTTGCGTTTAAAAAAAAAAAAAAAAAAAAAAAAAAAAACCCAACCAAACCAGAAAAACAAACCAGCCCCGAAATTTTTTATGATTAAAAACCAGAAAATGAAGCAGATGACATAAACGCCACGAAGGGATGAGTGCGGGATCCGCGCCGGCGGAAGCGCCGGGGACGATTTAATGGTCGTGACACGCTCTGTTCACTCCGGCTCTCTCCTCTGCTCACTGCCCCAGCTGTGGGGACCCTCGCCTCTGCGACCCTCTCCTCTCTATTAAAGGCAATACCGATTTTCCCCGCAGCATCTGCCTTTAAGCCTCCCCCCTCCCGTTAACCCCTTCAGGACCGACAGCTCTCCCAGCGCTGCCGTGAGCCGTTCCCCTACCGTGCCACGGCGGTGCCGGAGTCGCCCCGCACAGAGCCGGGCGAGCTCTCCGTCGGGTCTCGCCGCACGTTTATGATGGTCATTATTTATTTACCTCTAAAAACGTGCTCTCTTCAGATGTAAAACTACTGGATCCAAACGGGAGGGCAGCCGGGACGGACTTTAACAGGGTCACCAAAAACACAGAATTGGACCAAGCTTCTGGGATTGCCAGAGGTGACTTGCAAAGGGACAGAGGCTGGCAGAAGCCCTTTATGGTTTGAGGGGTCAATTACAACGCAGAAAGAGCTTAAAAATAAATCAATACTCACCTTTCGTCGTCCTTCCCCCCCC
>VXAC01007677.1:490977-508189 GCA_013399225.1 Rhipidura dahli
TTTTAATTTTTAAATTTTGTTTTCTTTTCCAGGCAGTGTGGAGCTCGCGCCAAGCTGCGGGCAGCGAAGGGCACTGATGTACCCGGTCCTGCATGCAGACCCTGAGGCTGCCGCGGCCGGAGAAGGGCGGCTGGGCTCGCTGTACAGGGCGGTTGTACCCTGCGCTGGCACCCCGGTGGGCAGCGGAGCCCGGGATCCTCGGAGCAGCATAAACCCCTCGATCCCGTCCTTTCCCCAGTGTTCCTAGAAAAACATGGAAAATCATCTCTTTTGGCATCACGCTTGCGGGGCCCCGGGTGACGCCAGTATGTGAGAACCAATGGGAAGATGGAGCAGGGACGGCCCCCGCGCACCCCACACCCCGCTCCGCACCCCGCTCCGCCTCGCGTCCCGGCGGAGCGCACCCAGCCGGCACCGTGCCCCGGTCCGGGCTGAGCCAGGCGTGGGGGACCGCAGAAGGGCTTAGGCGGTAGAGCCGGGCTGAGTTAAAGCCATGCTGCTTACTTCGTCCCGCACCCCGGACAGATCTGGGATGGGACGGGGGAAGGGTGTCTATATTTAATATGCCATCCTGGTGGCTGTCTGTAAATTCCTTCACGCGGGGAAATATGCACTTGCTATTAATTTGCTCGATACTTTCCTTTTGTGTGTAACCTTGGCAGCACCGGCTCTGAAATCAGGGGCTATTTTTTGCTTAAGTCAGTGGTTCGGGCGCAGTGAAGGCAGGGAGGCTCTGACTTCGGATTAGCCGGCGGTCCTCCGGGCGGTAACGCCGAGATAGCGGCCGAAAGCTCCGCGGGAGGGGGCACGGCAGCACCACGGGAGCTGAGGGAGGCGGCGGCCCGGGCGGCTCGGCGGGGCAGCGGAGGCCTGGGGATGCGGCACCGCGCTCTGGGTATCACCCGCCCGTCCTGGGAATGCGCTTCGGGACCGGGCGGACCCACTGCCCCAAGCGTCCCGCGTCCGGTCCCAGGAACAGAACAAGGACAGCCCCCGACACTAGTGACCTTTTGGGGCCGGGGCCGCCATGCGCCGCGGGATAGGCATTTCCCCATGGGGTGCGTCGGCCTGGGAATGTCCTCCTTGCCCTGCGCTTGAAACAAAGCGGTCGGGGAGGAGGGAGCTCCGAGCCGAAGGCATCCAGTGGCAGCTGGTGCACCTGTCAGCGCGGCAAGAGCGGCTCCTCCTGACCTTTATGAGCAGGGCAGAGCCGGGACAGCCCGCGGCGGCGGGGGCGAGGGAGAAGAAACGGGGACACGCTGGGGCTTGGGGGAGAGGTTGAGCAAAAGGGAGCTCGCCCCGGGCCCATCACGCCTGGTGCTGAGACCCGGCCTCGCCGCCCAGGCCGCGGGGACAACGCTGCCCCAGCCCGGAAACCTACCTCCAGCATCCCTCGGCGAAGAGCAGCTGGTGCCTGCTGCCGAGGGAGGATGAAAAGCTCTCCCAGAGAAGCGTGGATACTTTTAATTGCTAATATGATGCACTTAGGGCAGGGCGACTCCAGGGCTGGGAGAGGGGCGGCAAAACCGCGCCCGTTGCTACATTCTGCAGTGCTCTTTCGAACTTTCTGGCTGCCGCGATGGGGCGGTCGGCTTAGCCCCGTCCGCGGTCCTGCCTGGCCCTTAAATTTCGTTTGTTCCTCTCCTTGCCTTACTCTCCGATAGATATTTCCCGGGTGGCCTGTAACAAATTGCAACCTCTCTCGTTGCAATCTCCAAGCAGCTCCCTTAAACCATCTCTAAACCAAAGAACAGATCTTCCCAAATAAAGCAATTCCTGACCCACTGCTAGGAATTATAATCGTGACCTTTTTTTTTTTTTTTTTTTTTTTTTTATCCCCAGATAACAGTCGCGCACCCATTACAGATATCACAGTTAAATGTTAGGCGGACAGTGCACCACGCACAAACTTATTTTCCTTGTGATTTGCGCCAAAATCTTCTGCCCCAGCACGGTTTAAGTGCTCAGGGCGATGGATCAATGTGCCGCGGAGTTCCTGAGCTCCTGGCCCGGCCGAGGAGTGCCCGCGCTGGGCTCCTGCTCTTGCTCCGGGGTCAGCGGCTTTCTCCCATCCCGCTGCTCGGAGCGCCTGTTTCCAAGGCACCGGCACTGGAGGAAGCCCCCCTTTTATCAGCAGGTTCATTAGGGAAGGAGTACAAGAAGGGGAACATGTGCTTTTTGGGGAGCTTAGGCAAGCTCTGGAAAAATCCTTTTCAGAACTGTCCCGAAGAGGGAGAGGCGCGGGAGCAAGGGAATTTGCAAATAAAGTGTTCGGCTCCTTCGCACGGTGTCTTCACTTGGGACACTCCGCACCCGCCTGCTGCCCTGTGGCCCTTGGCGGCCGCGGGCACACAGCGCCCGGCCCGAGGGCTGTCCGGCCTCGCCGCGGCTCCCCGGGGGCTCAGCTTTCGGCCACGGCCGGGTCTCGCAGCCGCAGCGGCAGGATCTCCGAGCAGATATAATTCCTAGCAGGGGCTTCATGCTGCTCTTCCAGTCTCCTGGATCACGGATACGACTCCTTCTTTGCTGATACTCGTTTGCTTGTTTACTTTTTTAAGCTGTCCAGGAACCCTGCTGTTCCTTTTTTTTATTTTATTTTTTAAACTCGCGAAAAATCCTATCAAGGCTTATTGTGTCAGAGCCATGCCTAATTAAGGGGGAGTCGGTTCACAGGGTTGGCAAATTCCCTCCACAGGATGGTCCAGGATTGCTCTTACAGAAGGCATCCAGGATATTTTGCAAGCAGTGGAGCAGGCTGAGGAGATGCCTGCACGTACATCCCACGAGGATGTCATGTTCTTACCGTGAATTCTCATACTGAGGGAAGTACCCTTGATTTAAGGCAGAGAAAATGAGTCTCAAAAAAAAAGTGATTGCTCAAACTGCCACTAAGCCAAAATATCTGCTGTCCACTGGAAGCTGGGAAAGAGCCCAGGAGTCCTGTGGGTCTCTGCCCCTTCCTCCAGCGAGCAGCTCAGCAGTACCAGCCACCCGCCCAGATGAGCGGCTTGGCCAGCCTCTGAATTTCAGGTAAAAGTACCTTATCTACTGACAGACACAGGGACAAAAATGACTGGTATTTCTCTAGGTCCTGAGCTTCTCCAGTTTTCCCTGGAGCCTGAGAAATCTGCAGCAGCTGGCACAGAAATCTGTGCTGAGTTAGCAACCTTGGTGAAGTGCACCCAAGTCTCCAAATTTTGTGGACAACCTTGTCCAGCCACAGCAACAGACCTCTGCCCAGCTGTCATCCCTAGGTTTTAGGGGTCTTCCCCTCATGGAAACATACCATGAGGACATGCTGCTGCCAGGGTACAATAAAAGGACACTGAGAAAGTCCTAAAAAGGAACAGTGTTTGAATGAAATAATTAGGAAATTTGTTATCTGAGCAGAAGCAATGATTCAGTCTGATTGGTCATTTTCAGTGGCTTAAAAATCAGAAGGACAAAAAGAGGGAGTAAACCCCACAGCAAAAACAATAACAGCAAAGAATCATAGAATGTTTTTTGTTGGAAGAGACCTTAAAGATCATTCAGTTCCAATCCCCCTGCCATGGGTAGGGACACCTTCCACTAGAGCAGGTTGCTTAAAGCCCTGTTCACCCTGGCCTGGAGCACTTCCAGGGATGGGGCATAAACAACTTCTCTGGGCAACCTGTGCCAGCTCACCATCCTCAAAGTGAAGAATTTCTCCCTAATATCTGATCTAAACATATCCTCTTCAGTTTAAAGCCATTTCCCCTTGGCCTATCACTACAGACTCTTGCAAAAAATCCGTCTCCCTCTTTCTTGTAGGTCCCTTTTAGGTACTGGAAGGCAGCTGTAAATGAAGCAAAGGCAGAGCCTCCAGAGCCATTGCAGTCTGTGATGGAGACAGCCTGTGGCTGTGCTGATGCTGGGATGGAGTGGGAGGACAGTCAGACAGACCTTCCCCAAGTTTAAAATGACAGTCCAGTCAGCTGAGCCCCAGGGCCACCTGTGTCCTCCCTGCTGCTCAGATTTATAGAGTGTAACATTTTAATAAAAAACACACACACCTCTCCACTTTGGTGCATTAAGAGATTTCTAGCAAAACACAGTAATGTTGCTATAAATTTCCCTCCCAGCACCCTCACAAGTAATAACTCAAGCCCCAGCATTTTGCATTTAATGTTTATTTTGATGGCTGCATTCCAGAAAGAAAAGGGAAAAAGAGGCAAAATCTACTCAACCACTCTCCCCATTGCTATTAGCCTGATGTTTTCAATAAAATTTAGTGCAAACTGGGAAACAAACACTTGGAAAAAGAAAGGAGGAAAACAAGCACACTTGGGCAAAATTCTCCTAGACATCTGCCAAGGCCTGAGTTCAAATCCTGGCTAAAATTACAGATGCCCTGCCATGGGTTCTCATTATATTCCCCTCCTTTGGCATGTTTGAACAGCACCCCAGGGAGCCATACCTGTGTTAAGCAAGGTTCAGTGGTGGGATGCTCTGAAGGACTGAGACATATGGAGACTTAATGTTGAAATGGCCAAGCCTGGAAGTTAAAGGCTGAGGCTTCTTGGCCAAATAACGCAGGGCAGAATACTAGGAGTGCTGCCAGTCATGTTTGAAGTATGTGGCAGAGCTATTTAAAGCTTTCAGAGCACCTGCTTTTCTGTGAAGCCACCAGGCCTTCACGTGCACCAGCTCTAAGCCCCCATTTGCCACTGAAAAAGGACAAAACCATGCAGACAGATGGTGATACACCCAGACAAGCCCTGGGCATTTGCTTGATGACTCCTGACTCTGCTGGGAGCAGCTTAAACCCTCATGCAATGGTGAATATTTACCCAGATGCAGTTTAAACTTGATTGCTTACCCAGAAGCAGTAACCCTCATTGAGATGTGGTCAACAAGAACGTGCTGAGAGCAGCAGCCCTATACAACCAGGCTGCTCCCTAATGAGAGATGTGTCCCAGGCCCACAGTGAGATGTGTGTGTGGGGCATGCACGGGGCTGATCATGGAGAACTGCACAGCCAGAGCATGTGAAACACATCTCTGTGCACCAGACCAGCAAAAGCCAATGGGTTTAAGGAATTACCAGATTTAAATGTTGTAAAAGCTTTTGGGTTTCCCATTCTCCGAGGCACATTTCACCTTGCATTCCCTGTCCAGTAACTCAGACACTTGCTGGTATGGCTGTGTTTCTGCCTTCTGTGTGTATTCATCCAGTCCTGGCTAGGCCTGAATTCTTCAGATTTTCTTCTCAGATCACTCTAGACTCCAAGCAGATTCAGAGACTGACTATATTGTGATGTTTCACTCAACCATCAGAGCCTGTACACACGCCTTTGGAACAAAGTCCATTGGTTCATGAAGGAACCAACCTTGGTTCATGAAGGAGCTCAACCTGCTCTCCCTTTTCCATGGAGTATCTCTGATCTCTATAGGGCACTCATTTCTCCCCACTTTTCAGCACTAAAATCAGAAAGATTCTCTGCCCTGGGTCAAGGGTATTGAATCCACCACACAGTTCTGCTGTGGTGGCACAGGAGTGACTTCAACCCCTTTTTGTAATCAGGCCAACCTCACTCTTGAGTTCACATCCAGCACTTGAGGTTTCTATGGACAAAATGACTCCCTGTTGTTTGGCTTATGATGTTAGATTCATTGGGCAAGTGGTATATAATAAAATAGATATTACGGTCTTGACTTCCATATATGTAGGAATCTGTTATCTCACACTAATTCTTCCATTTTGACATAAATGGCCAATTTGTAAGTGTTCACAATTCTCCTAAAAGGGATTCCATGCTGTCCGTGACTCTCTGAAATTTCCATGCCATCTGAGTGAACCTCTGCATTGAATCCTGTCATCAAAGGCAAAAAAAAAAAACCAACCAAATCATAGAGAGACAAAAGATATTACTCCTGCCCACGGCACCCTGCAGTGTGCCTCTGTTGTTTTCAGTGGTATGAAATGAGCATCAAGACTTGGTCCTGAGCACACTGGTCAGAATGAAGGCCTGTAAAGGTCAATAAGGTTTTTGATCTCCATTTTTGAGCTAATGTGATTATTTATACTTGAATTATTCCTAGTCACACACGTCATGATTGCATGAGGGGTGCACATGATTGTGAACTCATGTCTACCTTACTGGAAACAAAAGGCTCATGGCAATGGTGAGCTGCCCACCACCAAGCACTCTGCTGACATGGGAATAGGAACAGCTCTCAGCTCCTTGCTAGTGATTGTCAAAACCATATTTGCTGCCAGAACATGGCTACAAAATGTCAGAATTTTTCTTACTTTGCTCTATTGGCTTCAGGGTGGTTTCAATGAGGATAACAATAGTTTTACACCTAGAAGCTGGTCTTTTGCTTTCTTTTCAGTCTCCTTTTGAACAAAAATTTAATTAAGCAGCCTACAGCTCTGTAGGGCAAGATTTAAATATGCTGGCAAAACAGTATTAATCAAATGTGCCTTTGCTATTACCTGGACAACATCTGCTCAGCGAACAGTATTTGTGACTTTTTGACTCCTTTTAAGAAACACATCAGTCTGTGACCCCATGAGTCTGAAATATGAACCTGCTATTTCTAGAGGGGTTAAGACACATCTTTTACCTCTCATATTTTCCCATCTTCCTTCCCAGCAGAACTGTCTACAGTGGGCTCAGTGTACTGAACAGCCAGGATGGTTTTTTTACCTCACAGAAATTGGCATGGCTCTGGTGGCATCATGGTGATTCACACAAAGCATTTGACTCTTCAATATTTTTCTCAATTAAGAAAAAAAATGTCTATTGATGTTTTTAAAAAATAATGCAGTTCAGAAGGGGGGCAGCTTGGGTTTGGGTTGATTGATTTTCAACAGTCAGAATCAGCAAAACTTTCAGCCAACCTGGACAATAGGAGAGAGTTCAGCAGTGTCTCTATCTGATTTATTTTTTTGTACAACACATGGCACTGAAAAATATTGGAAGATGTATAGTTGTTCTTCTTCAAGGCCTCAAGCAGCATGAAGGAAATATATTCTCTAAAAACCTTAAACTGACCCACTCAACCGATAGCCAGTTCCAAGAAACTCACCATTTTTTTTTTTCTTGGTTAATATTATTTTTATAAGAAGAATGGGAATAGCAGTTCACTCTGGATGACCAGCATGATTTACTTCAACTGCATCAGCACTCTCCCAGGTCATATTTAAGGCACTTCTTCGGTGATATTTCCGGGAGGGCAATGGAGTTGTGTGATGCCATTTAAACAAAACAGAAAGCTGAAATATGATTTTTTAAGGTTCCTTGAGGGACAAGAAGAGATTTGTTTTAAAAACCTTCAGTCACCTTAAATCCATAAATTTATTTTACCTTGGGACAAGCAGCAAGGATGAGATCACTGAACTGCATGGAGCAACAGAGACCTCACAGATACCAAAGGAACATGACTCCGGTTGCTTCCATGGCTGAAGATGAAATGGAACTCCATCCATTTTCTCCTGTCCAGTTCCTCCTCGCTAGGGACTTGATTTCTGTGTTACCCTGGGTGCAAGCCTGGCAGGTGGACTCAGTGCCCTGGCTTTGGCAACAACCCAGGAAACCTGGTGCAAGAAGCAGTGGGAAAGATGCGATGGTGTCCTCTTGGACACTTGACCCTGTCCTGTGTCACACCCACACATGACAAGCTGCCAAGCACTGGCTCGGTTTGCTATCAGAAGCCAGGTGGGGTTTGCCAAGATGATCCTTCCTTTTGGAGGATCGCCCTCCGAAATCCCCAAATAACCATAGCAGGAAAAGAAAAGTGGTGTGGTTATGTCTGGGTCTGCCAGGTTATGTCCTTCATCGAGTGGCAGGTATGGTCATGGGGAGCTGAATTTACCTGGAGAGCAAATTAATGCCCCGGAGGAAAAGCCCTCCGGTGAAGTTCACTGCAGTGGTGTTGCTGTTCAGCTCTGCGGAGGATACACCTGCTACACAGTCTCCTTACAGAAGCAGAGGCCAATAAAAGGCCGTTGTACTGATATTCCAATCTCCTGAGAGATTCCTCTGATAAGAATGTGAAGGACCACATACATACAGCAGCGTGGGCTCCCTACAGCTGTGGCTGCTCACAGTATTAAACTTGTAAAAAGATGTCTGATCTTGAAGAGTGCAAGAACACAAAACAGTTTGGAGAAGAGTTAAAAATATTCATTTCTTTGGCCCATCTTTGCACAAAAAGTACACACATACATATGTTCTACAAGTACAGGCATGTGGACTTTAAACTTTGCTTTCCTTCCTGCTAAAAAGAGAAAAAAAATATATATTTTGGAGCTGTCCAAGAAGCACATATCTAGGTCTGTGAGGGAGGTTGAGTTTTGGGAACTGTGTCCTTCTCTTAGTAGCATGAAACTTCAGCATTTCAAGCATTTGGGTGGACATGTTTGCAAAGGGAAATCTCCCTAACCTCCTGAGACTGCATTATGTTGGCTCATACGATCTAGATAGCAACTTGTCCTAATTTCTGTGTGCCTGGGCCCAATCTGGACTGTGCTAACGTCAATAAAATTTTTGCTGTTCAACTTCTTGGCAGCAGGATTAGGCTTTCTGTTTGTATTACTTCTTTATCTGTGATTTAGATTTTCTGCCAAGGCCTTTAACCATTGATGTCAACTGATGATAGGGAAAGTGAGATGAGAGGGAGAGTCAATATTTTTTACTTGAAATACAATACACTGAGCATTTAAGCTTCTTACTAGGTGTATACAAAACTTACAGTTCTTTATGCAAATGCCTACATTCCCAGATTACAATAACTTGGCAAAGTTACTCTGCACTTCACCTTTGTAAAATGGCTCTTAAAGAAACTTGAACATCTTATGCATCTGGAGTGTTATGCAAATAATTTAAGAGCCAAGAGCAGGAACATGCCCATGAGTTGTTCTTCAAAAATTGGGTAAAAATGTCTTAAAGTTAACTTCATTCCTCTCTCTCTGATTCTCTCTGCCTCTGTCTCTCTCTGCCTCATATGGGCCATAAACCAATATCCTCTATTCTCCAGAAGCAGCAGGAACAGTGGCTAGTAGCACAAACATGCAGATATTAAAATTTGAGCTTATTCAACCATAATTGACCAAAAAGAAAATGAAGTGAAAACAAAAGGCTTAGTTACACAGCTAAGAAAAAAATAATGTCTTTCCTAAACACATAAGGGTACATTTCTCTCTCTCTCTGATTAGAAATCCTCAGGAGATTTGGGTTTCAAGTAGGGTTAAAAGCATTATGATTTGTTTAGCCAACACATGTAAACCCAAAGGCTATTTTTGGCCAGGAGCGTATCCTTGGTGCAGGGAGCATTTGCAAACAGACAGGGACACTGTCCTCTCTGTGCTGCTGCCCAGCTGATGTGTGAATATCCTTTGTGTGCCATGCTGGGAGGCAGCTGCTGGAAAGGCAGCTTGGGAAGGGCAGTTGTGGGAGTGGAGTTTCTGCACCTCATGGGCAAAGACCAGGATGGCCAAGGGCTCTGGCAGGCACTGAGAGGACACTGTGTCCTGGCTAGGGGAGCTGAGTTACACCCTGCCCTGCACAGCAGAGAAAGGAAGGCTGAGTGCCTGAGGGTTGCCTCCGGCTCCCAGTCCTTCCTCCCTCCCAAGGAGAAAGACCCTATGGCCAGTTCTAGCTGGAGCCTCCACACAGCCCAGCTCCACAGAGCTTTGTCAGACAGATGCTCTTATATAAAAAAAAAAAAAAAAAAACCAAAGGAAAAATGCAATTTTTCTCTAACAAAGTAATAGACCTACAGGCACAGGAATTTCTTGTGGGTTTGGATCATTGCTGCAAAATATTGCAGTGAAAGTATCCTTGCTATGTCCCTTCTCCAGCATGGGTGGTTAGACAGAACTGCTCCCAAGCGCCCCAGCTGGGCTCTCAGTTACACCGAGGTAAACACAGGGCAAATCCACGAGACTTTGAGAATAAACAATGCTTAGTCTGGGACTGAAAGACAATTCAGGGATCTATAGACAGAGATCGGTCATGGATTAAAATGGTTTTGGAAAACAGCAAGGACAGAAGTCTTTTGCCAATCCATTCCAAGGAATGGATGTTGTGAGAGGAGCTGCTTGTTCTTTTCAAACAGGAATACAGCCTGCTTGGTAAAGCCAACTTACATTAAATCCATGTACTCATATTTCTTTATGATGCCTGTCTTAATACTGCCAGATTAAAAACTTCTAGTATGTGGAATTAAAATGGAACTTGATAAACTGAAAGCAAATTTGTTCATGTATTTTAATGAAAATACTACCAGTGTGACACCAGTAGAAGTTCCTGTTTCTGGGAGCAGAGCTTGTGTGACCCTTGGTAAGGCTGCTACTTATATGTTGCACCCAGTTCTGCTCTCCTCTGGCTGGACAAGTGCTGGAGGAGTTTGAAAAGATTTTTGGCAAGGCAATCTAATAAATTTCATAGAAGGAGGCTGTGTAGAGCATAATCCAGTCATTTTGCTGGAGACAAAATGCTGGGAGATCACTGAGTGTATGCACTTGCAAACGGAAATATCCACATACATGGGGCTTTTCCACCCTGCAAGCAAAAATGCTTTTAATGATACAGTGGCTGGATGCTGGAGTCAAGCAAGTCCATCCTTGGAGCAAGGTGTCCTCTTATTGTCACCAAAGGCACCTCTGCCTATCCTGGGCTCTGCCCTGTAGCTCCCTGGCACTTGCGAATTTTAAGCATGGGCAGTTTTCAGAAAGACATTCTTTAACCCAGCTTTCAGGAAAAAACCTCTTGCCTGTGTAATACATGAAGCAAACAGGATGATCACAGCAATCCCCTCTGGTCTGGGAGCCTGGGAATAGAAGACTGGAGGTGCTTTGCTTTTGCAGTGGCACGTGGTGATACGAAAGCTCCTTGGTCATTTAAGAATTTTGGGGTCTTTATTTTATGGGCAGGGATAATGTCTGAATACACATTATTTTTTTTAACACCACCACCCCCTCTTGTGCTTTGTAGAGTCCCAAGCTACAGTTGCAGAGCTGTGGTCAGGATAAAAGCCGACAGTCCAACCATAAATCAGCCAGAACCGAGTTCCTTAACCTTTCATATTAACCTCTTGCACTGACTTGAGTTAGGTGCTATGCTCTGCTTCTATAAATCATCCTGCAGTGAATTTATGAGCCTCAGCACAATAAAGGAGTTTTTCTTTGCGCCCGCCCCCCCACTTTTCTCTTAGTGCATTTTAGAAATTATGCAGGAAAGGCCTAATGACTGGGATCTGTGAATATTGCTAACTCTCCTTCCCCACCAAAGGGATCTGACAGGAAGGTGTGGGGGTTGGGAGTGGGGGCAGAGAAATTCTTAATTTCATGTATTGGTGACATGACGAGGAAAGCCTGTTCTAAAAAAACCAAGAAACTGTTAGCTGCCCCTTGGAATAGGGAAAAAAACCTCCTAGTAATTAAACCCATTTGAGGATTAAAATAACAATCTATTCATGCAGTTGCAGTCATCACTCTGCTTCCCCCTCTCCTCAAATTAATCGGTGCATAAGGACGGTGGGATGCTTTGCCCCATGGATGCGGAGCACTCTGCTCAGGTCACCCTGCACACTTTCCAGGGGCAGAAACTCTCTGTGCTCCTGAATGGTATGTGCAGAAGCCAGCCTGCAGCAGCATGAGAAGAACCCTTGGAGCCGCACTTTCCTCCCTGCTTATCTCCAGCGAGGCTGTGGCACTGAAATGAGAGCCAGCAAACCCCACGGCTGGAGGGAGTGCAGATGTGCCTTTCTGCTCCCAGGCACTGGGGGGGACTCCCAGGGCTGGAACTGCTGAGGGTGGGCATGCAGGTGAGATGGCTTTGCAGCTCTTTGGTGCTGTTGGGGAGGGGGGAGATATTTTTGCGTAGACATCGAACACCATGGATGCCTTTTGGTGTGAGTGGGGCCAGCCAAATCCTTCCTTCCTTCCTGCCATTACTCTGTAATGTTCCAGTTTGCTATCTGCTGTCCTCCATCACACAGCTGGCTGCATTTCTCTGTTATTCAGAGGTTTGGAAGTACTTTGAGATATTTATACAGTGATAAAGTATGTGACTCACATCTGCATCCTGGCATCTTTCAGCCTGTCAATCTGCAGTATTTCCATGAAGCTGGTGACTGCAGCACCTGAGCCAAGAGCCATAAACAGCCTGGTGTCACTACCACTGTAGATCTGACCCTGCAAAGCAATTAATGCTGATGAATTTCACATTGCATGGATGACCAAGAGCTACTTGGCCTTGCAAACCCAGGCTCTCTGACCCCATGGCTAAGGGCAGGATATCTGTGCCCTCTGAAACTTTTGGGGACTTCTGCACGCTGGTATTTTGTTGGCTGATGTGACAGCTGCTCTCCAATGCAGCAATGCTGCTGGGGCTGGGGGGGCTGGAGGTGCAGCCTCACTGTTTCCAAAGCAGCACCATGAGGTGGTGTGGATCAGAGGTACTTGAGTTACTTCAGACAGAACTACCTTGGAGGCAAAGCACAAGTATCAGCATGGCCTGACACCTTCCTGAATTATCCACTTTTCTGGGAAAAATCAGAAAATGAGTAAAAAATGAGCATTCTTCTGTCCTGCCTGTGGTACATGAAATTTCAGTGGCTCTTTCAAAGATAAAATGGCCACTTCAAGTAAGCATAACTGGAGCTCCAGAAAACCTTTTTTTTTTTTCCCCAGAGTAGGTGATTTTATTCCCTTATCTGCATTTATAAATACATCTGGTGCCCTCTAAAACCAGAGTGACCTTGTTGAGGTGCAGGGAGCCATCCGGTCTCTCCTATCTGGGTGATGGTGGGGAGGGGTGGCTGCTCCCTGGAGCTGGGGCTGGTCTGGGGGGTCAGTGTGGCATTCCCAGTGGAGAGGCACAATCCTGAGGACTCGGTTTTCTCACTGGGAGAGCAGCGCAGCAGTTCCACGGCTAACCGGGCAAGTGCCGCTGTGTTAGGGAGTCAAGCAAACATCCAGCAAGGAAAAAGTTAAAAAGCGCAGGCTCCTTGGTTATGTGCAAGGTGGGAGTGAGGACCTGCATATTTTTGTGCTGTTTTGGTTTGTTTTTTTTTTTTTTAATTTTATCTTCACATAGTGAGAAGAAAACTGAAGAGGGTTTAGGGGAACGTTTTTCTCGTGCATTCTGTTTCTCCTTCCCTGGCTACTGCTCTTCTCTCTGTGTCTGTGTGTGAGCTTGTTGCTTCTCCACTACCCCAGATTTCTCCAGAGCAACCCCAGCTGTGTGTGCCCTCTTGTCTCTCTCTGAGACGTGAAGCATGGCCAAGCTGTGCCTGGGTCCCTCAGCCTGATGGGTTCCTACGCCTGCGTGGGACTTTTCGGGCTGCGGAGGACCCTGTTGAAGCCAGCAGTGGGGGAGGGACTGCAGCCTGTGAGGGTGAGGAAATGCTGCCATTCCCCCATTATATGGTGGTCTCAGTTTATATTACCCTCCTCAGTGCTGAGAAACATCTTGCATCCCCAAAGCTGCAGTGCACGCAGGGCAATCTTTGGTGCAGCCCTGGGCTCCTCTGTGTGGGTGCTGTCAGCCTGTCCCAGCCACCCTCCTGAGCCCCACAGTGCTGAGCTGCCTGCCCAGCCCCTGCTCGGGTCCCCTCAGAGCCCAGCACGGGGGGCACCTCCTCTGCCCCTGCCCTGGAGATGCGGGAAATGGCACCAAAAATGAAGGGAAAACAACAAAAGGCCGGACCCCACCAGTCGGATCATTCGCGGGGATATTTCTGGTTCCCTGTTTGTTTACCTTATAGAAAAGTTAATTGGCTCCTTTTGATCTTACAGTGAAAACCACAAAGGAAATTTTGTTAGAGTAGGAGCAAAGTGAAGCCTGTGAGTTCCTCCAATATTCATTAAAGCAATTCTGTTCGAGTCTTAATTTAAAGAAAACATTAAATTTTTTCCCCCCTTGCTTATTATTAAGAGCCCACTACGTCCCTAGGCTAAAGCACTCGCTCCACAAATAACCTTCCTGACAGCTGCCAACTTGGTGCAGTTTATAACCTGCCTTTTGAATATATATATATATATATATGTGCATGTACCTGGTAACACAGAAAGAGCTGTGTTTATAGTGGTATTGTCTTTAAAATTTCCAAACAGGCAAGTCAAGATTATTAGAAAGTTTAACGGGCTAAAGGAAAATCACTCTAAGTTTAGAGAATTCTACTTTATTCTTTTTAAATATGAGTCTTCCCAGTGTACTGAAATTAAAAAAAAAAATTTAATTCCAAGTTTGAGGCAATTAAGCTGAAGATGCAATGAGAAAATATTTCTTTTTTGAGGTTGGTTTAATTAGCAGAGCTATATTAGGAAAGCAAGTAATGCAATCTATTTATGGACAGATGTATCTCTATATAATAATAGACAATAAAAATAAATTAAAGAGAAGCACAAGGCAAAAATAGCTGATGTTTTTCTCAAGTCTCCTCTAGTAATTTCTTGAGGGCAGTAGGCAACACATCTCTGCTGCTTGCATTATGTTTTTTCAAACAAAATTATTCCCTCATTCTTTTTGTGAAATCTCTGTCTATTTTTATGAAGATAGCTGAGGAAAAAACAAGTCACCCAGCAGTCACCCTCCCACCCCTCACTTCATTTATAACTATTGTACAGCAGCAAAATGAATTTAGTGAAAATGTGGTTTGTGACAATTGATGACACAAAGCGAACAAACAAATAAGATCTGAGCCTGTGCTCTGAGGAAGAAAGCTCCATGTTTTGAGCAGATAAAAATCTAAAGGACAAACTCAGAGGAAACTTGTGTGCCAAACACACAAGCCCTGACAGTAAACCAGTACGGCTCAAAGGCAGGAAATAACAGAGAGGGTTCTTGTAGGATTTTCTTCTTTTCTTTGTAAAACTGCACTATCCCCTCTGCCCATCCATCTGTGCGCACACCACACAGGGACAGAGCAGGATGGATTTGCAGCTCGGTGTCTGGACATGCTGCCCTACAAATGCAAACTCTTCTGAGAGCAGAAATATGCTGAAGACAAAAAATAAATTGCCACGTAGGAAAGCTGTTGCTGTGTGACTATCAGAGAAGAATAAAGCAGGGAGTCATTCTGGAAAGGGAACGAATGCGCTGCGCATAATTACAACATCATGGTCAAGATATTTTATTTTCATTTTAAAAGGCTACATAAGTATTAGCCAAAATGTGACAAGTAAGCACTACTTAAATATGTAACATATTAAAGGGAGTTTTACAGCTTTCTTGTTGTGTTTTGCAGTGGTAAATTTTAAATCAACAAATGGCACATATCAGGCATTCAAAAATAAATTGCAGTATTTGTCCCCCTAGTTTTAACATGCATGTATAAGAAATGATGCTGTCAAAATAGGGTTTTAAATAATTAAAAAAATAAAAGTGGAAGTAAGTTTGATTTTTTTTTTCCTTTGGTAGCAGAAATACATTTTATAAAACATCCTGGAAGTTGTTACAATTCTTACAAAAATTCTTATGCTGTGTTTGGCATTTCTAGTCGCCTTTTCTAAATGATGAATAGTTCTCTTCTTTAGTCAATATAAAGATGCTCGTGAGCTATTATGTCTAGTAAAATAAAGGCAAGGAAATATTTTTGACTGGAAAAATGGGAAGGTATTTTTCAATATTTTTAGTGAAAAAATATCATAATAAGAACACATAAATGCTGTCTAGTAAGAAACACAGGCTACTTGAAAAAGGGTTGGAGCTCTTCAGATTTATCTTGCCCAAAATATTGTTCTAAACAGAAAAATTTTTCCCATTTTCACCAGAAGAGACAAGTTTGTAGAATTACTGAGAAATAACCTTTTTTTTTAAACACTGAAAGGAACAAGGAAAATAAAAATTTCTGCAGGTTGATGACTAAAATAAGATAATCCTTAGAAGGGAAGGAGAGAGGGAATGAGAGTGTTGAAAAGCACAATCAGGCAGCAAAATACAAGTGCCCCTCTTGCCAAATCCAGCTCAGCATTAAAGCAAATAAGTTACTCAGCAAAGAAAGAAAAGTTTGGACCCTACCTTTGTCAGCTGAAAAGTAATGGGGAACGTCTTCCAATACTGGGAATGACCTGCACTGCCTATACGGTACTCCTTACCTCAAAATCTATACATTTCTAACCAAAACAGCTTGGAGCAATTCACATAAAACAGACCCAAATGTTGCCCATTCCATGTAAAAGATCAGGTTTCTGTCTCAGCTCAGCCTGTGATATAAGACTTGGGATTTTTTTTTTTTTTTTTAAAAATATGTATTCTTATGTTTCCAATCCTCCAACACACTTTTTTCATCTCAGTAAAGTTTGCTTTTTGGAAAGGGTGTGTGGGAAGGATTTTCAACTTGTCAGGACTCTCTCTTTTCAGTACAATTAAGCTTTCACTTGATCATTTTGCAGGCTGGAATGATTTGCTCTGGTCACCGGCTCCTTATTATTAATATTGTTTCAGATACATAAAGTTTACTGCAAGCTGTAAATATGTCAGGTTTTGCCATGGGGTTTACTAATAAAGAACTCTTAGAGGGGGATTATTGATGGGAAAGATAATCTTTTCAATAAGGGTTCCTGCTTTTTTTGTTTCCCTGGGTGAGCGCAGTGCAGGGGCACTCCCCGCGGGGGACGCCCTGATCTCCGTGCGCTTCCCTGCGGAGAGCACAGGGATCCCGGGCAGGGCCCTCCTGCTCCTGCTCCTGCTCCTTGCCTTCCTCCCAGCCCGACATGTCTCTGTCTTTCTGTGGGATTTTAAACGCCCTATGAATTTTTAAATTAATTAAGCACCTTTGGTGCCACGGTTTTTTAATTGGTTTTGTGACCATAAGGAATTGATTGATTGTCAAGTGACACTTCCAAGTTATTTCTGTAGGTGTCACCTTGGGTTAGTGTAGTGGTACTAAACATAGTGAATACTTTTGTTTCTTTCAAATATGGCCACTCAGCTCAGCTAATTAGCTGTTTTTTAAAACAAACAAACAAGAAAGAGGCATATATATTTGAATTTCTGCCAGCATTTCTCTTTCTTCTTTTGAAACATCCTTTTATTAAATATGTATATATTTGGTCAAGTCACAATAAGTGTCCGATCAATCACTCTTAATTCACTTTGGTATTTACTAAAATAACAATAAACAATTTCAGGCTCATATGGTGTTAATGTGGCTGTCATATGGCTGCCCAGAAAACTTCTATGCACATTTACTATTAATTAAATGCATCATTATGGATTGTGAAAAGAGAGAAGAGA
>VXAC01007679.1:0-87152 GCA_013399225.1 Rhipidura dahli
GGGGGCGGTGGGGTCAGCTCCGTGTTCCCGGTCTCAGCCCTCCCGGCCCCGGCGGATCCCGGCTTTGCGCCAGGGCAGGGCCGGTCCCCGCCGCAGTCTCGCCGTTTGGGATGGCCGGTGTGAAGAGTCTGGGCGGGTAACCGTCCAGAGAGAAACGGGGAACGCCGCGGCGTCCCAGGTGCTGCTTTAAAGCCCGGGCAAACTGAACAGGGAGTATTGCAGGCGGTTGAATAAAGCAAAAGCGTCCGCTGCGTGCTGCTGGAAAAGCGCTCGACCCCCTTCCTTAAAAAATTCATCATGTTCGACTCTCGCCAGCCCTTGGCCAGAGGGGAGCGGAGGAATTGTAAACCGGGAGGAGCAGCGTGCTTGAACTGAAATGGCCTTTGGGTTTCAATTTACGGGGATATCGGAAGTCACAGCAATGAAAACATGAACGTGGTAAATAAAGGGGCTCCAAACGCTGTAGGGCGGGGTCGCTGGGAGGGCAGGGTGCGAGTCCCTCCGTAGGAGCAGCTGGCTGGGCTACGCTGCCTGCGCGGGTCGCACGGACAGCGCCGGCAGCGGCGCGCTGGGTCCCGCTGCACCTATCGCCGCTCAGCCGGGTGGTGTCCCAAGCTTCTTGCCTGCGAGCTTTTCCAACACAGACGATGTCCTGTGGCTATTGCCTCTCGGTGTTGCAGCCAAAGTGTCCCGTTTTCCTAGCCAGCACTGGCGTTAGTGAATAGAAAGATGAGTGGTTTGTACAATACGGTTATTATCAAAAATTATATTTTAAAATACCCACTTGGAGAGCAAATGCATCACTAAGTACATGCCTGACAAGTTACTTGCAGCAGAATGTTACGGAGAGGTCTGTGTAAATAGGAAAAAAGGTTCTCTTAATGCTAGACCTTTGAAATAAAATTCATTTTCTGTGATACATCCATTTCTCCCTTCCAAAAAACCATGTGCCTGGATGCTGATAGACAAATTTGTACCTTGTCTTACCGGGGTTTGTACAGCATGTTTTATTTTAACATAATAAATTCAAACTGACTTTTGAAGGAATCCGGCAATAAAGTGTAGACATAGACATCGGTGTTCTTCAATACCTGCGGCCTTTGAGCGGGCCAAGCTTCTGGTTTGCATCACCCCTTTAAATTTGTTGTCGCTGCTCGCAGCCTTAAATCCTTCGCAAAACTGTGTGGAGCTCACCGCCGTGCTGCCACGTCCCCCTGGCGATGGAGCACTGGCAGGTGGTAGCTATCTTCCCCACAGTCCCGAGCACGTAAGGCCGCTCGGAGCGGCGGCCGGAGCGAATTTGCGGTGTGTTCGTGCTGCGGGACGCCAAGGCCCTGAACCCGCCGCTCCGCCCCGCTGCGCTGCCGGCGGGGGCCCGGCGCCCTCTCGCGGCGGCCCCGAGCCCTGCACCGCCCTGTGCCGGCTCTGCAGCTCCGCAGCTGCAAAACCCGCCCGTGCGGCGGCACAGGAGGGGCTGCAAGCGCTTCATCCGGCCTGAGAGCTGCTGCTTAAATACGCTCCTTACTCCGTTTGTATTTGACTTTTTGAATCATGCCTGGGTGCTTGTTTATTTATTTTTAGGGGCAAAACGTTAAATAGAGGAAGGAACCATCCAAATGAGCAATTACATTGATCAACTCGTGTGTTGTGCCACGGAAGGCTGGTAAATAAGCAGCTTATTCATTTCAAAGCACATGGCTCTGTAGTTTGCCCTACAGAGTGCTGCTGGCAATTACCCGTGTGCCTCGAGTGTCCCACATACATACTGCTTAACTCTTCAAAGGCTTCGGAGCAGGGCAGCCTCATCCAATCTGTCTGCTGGTCCCAGCATCCAAATTGTGCTAAGGAATTGCTCCA
This sequence comes from Rhipidura dahli, assembly GCA_013399225.1. NCBI lineage: Eukaryota > Metazoa > Chordata > Aves > Passeriformes > Rhipiduridae > Rhipidura > Rhipidura dahli. Next base: position 1,858 of record VXAC01007679.1, read on the forward strand.
CGAATGTCCAGCTAACCCAAGTCAAACCCACAGCAGGAACTTTTCAGTGACTGAGCAGTACACATATATTTCCAGCACCCAGATTTGGTCTAAGCCGTAACTGCCTCATTTTCTAGTGAAGTCTCACATCTCTAGTCTTGCATACAATTGTGCTGAAGGCAAAGGGCCTGACGTTTCATCTCTCACTTTGCAACAGACTTCAGCCAAGGCTATGTAATTCCTTGACCAAGGGTTTCAAATGCTTTGTAAGTTTTTTTCCCAGAAGCATTATATCGTGAGACTCAGCCCTGTGACCAGCTCAGGCTGAGATCCCACTCATTTCACTCCAGCACCAGCCTCTGTGGGGAACATCTAAGTCACATGGTTATCACACATTTGCACTTAGGAAATGTAGCCAGCTTATGTATTCTAGGGCTGAACTTGAACTTTATGTTGTAGCTTTTATATTTTCTGCATGAATCTGCATGATATGCTGAACTACAGTTCTTTAAGCAAGCTGAATCTTCACTTCTAATTATACTTAAATGTGCACTCTCTAAGCAAAGCATTAGTTCCGTAGGATTGATGAAGAAAGCATGAAGTAGAAGAAGACACCACTTGTTTGCTTTCATTGCTTATGCTGATGGTTTTGAGATCAAAACTCTGATTTTTTTTTTACTTACTCCAGTTGGCTTTTTTTTTTGTTGCTGAGAAGACAATTCCTGTCAATTACTGGAGATTGTTTCCAGATTATATTCTCCCCCCGCCCCCCGCTCTTCTTGCTAAACAGATTTTCTAAAGGGCATGTCTGTAAATCAGATAATTTGTGTGCAAGCATAAATGTGTACCAAAAGCATGAAATCTCAGTGGGGAAGGCAATCTTTCTCCTTTTTGTCAAGAAGTAGGCAAGTAAGTACATTGCCTGCTGTGGCATAACATGCTGAGGGAGCCACATGTGTTCTTATGGCACACTGAGTCCTGCACGCTGACTTGTAGCGCTGGCATCAGGCATCCTGCAGTCCTCGTGCAGGCAAAGCTTCCTGGCACAGTGAGGAAGGCAAGAAGCAGTGAAAAATGAGCAGTTCACAGGCTAGTGTGGAAAAGCTCTGATTAGATGTGAGAAAATGGGCAGAAATGGTGAGTGTCTGTCTCTCTAAGCTGCTAAGAGTTTCTGGCACATTTAGGAACCAGAACACTTGCTATGTGTCACAGCAGGTCCAGTGCTTTCCAGCATACCTGGAGAAAAGCAGAGTTTAACTCTCAGAACCCCTTGGGATCAGTGCCCTCAGCAGACAAGCCAGACTGATCTACCTAGAAACTGGAATGCCAAGGCACAGCAGGAGAAGGTGAATACTGTGTATTTTCATACAGAGGTTTATGCTAAGTACAGTGCACATGAAAGCACACCATCCCAAAAAGGAGTGCCTGCATCACTAAAGAGTTGCATGGGATGCACTGGCACTGCTCTTCCAGGGAACAAGAGAGGTCAGTCAGAAGTTGTTGATTAAATTGTTTCAAGTTCTTATAGCAAGACTGTAAAATCATACTTTAGTAGGACTCAGGAAATACGAGCTGGTAGAGTAAAATTATACCACTACAATAAATTAAACTGGTCTTTTGTCTCCAGTTGAGTTCAAATTAAATAAAAACAAGTTCCTCATCTTTAGGCTTGACTTTTTAGACCTAGAACCCCTCATCTCAGTTGAAGAACCCTTCTGTAGCTGTATGAAATAAATGAGCTGACCACATAACTATTACAGATACTAATCATGTTACACATCTACATCACCAATAATGCCTTTGGAAACAGTTCTCTCTGCAGAGAGACCAAACGAATCCTCTGGTTCTCTTTGTTCTCAGTTTTTAGTGATTGCAGACACCTTGCAGTCTTTGCCTACCAGGAAAACTGAGACAGAGTAAAAATTGCTTATCCAAAGCCAACAAGATAGCAGGGAATTAATCTCTATACCTGGAGTTCAAGATAGAATCCTGAAGAGTGGGAAGTTCTTTCTCTTTAGACTCTCCAGTGGATGTACTTCATTCCACTACTCTGAGCATGGTCAGACACTGGAAAAGGCTGCCCACAGAGGCTGCAGAGTCTCCATCCTTGGGCATATTCAAAATCCAGCTGGACACAGTCCTGAGCAACCTGCAACCTGCAGTAGTTGATCCTGCTCTGAGCAGGGCAGGGTGGAACAGATAACCCCTCCTCATCTCATCCATTCTTTGATTCTGCAATTCATTTATTTGTGATGCCTCAGCAGATCTGGAAAGTGATGGTTTGAGGGTCTCTCTGGCAGGTCTACTCCTGTTTCACACTCCAGCCCTGTCAGCCCACGTTCCACTAAGGAGTTTGGCACACTCAGTTCCAAAGTGCTCACGCAGGATGAGTCTTTTGCAACAGGAACAAGGAAACTTCTGAAGTAAACATGTTGTGATTTGTTAATGATTTGTGTAATTTCCACTTTACTGCCAGTAAAGTAGACTTCTTTAAAAAACAAGGATGTCATGCAGTTCTCCATGTGGATTGGTTGGCTATATTAAGATACATTAACCCATTTCTTTAATTACTGTGGTCTTCGTGATGGTCTTTAAAGTGTGGTGGTCAGTTCTCTCTGCAGGGGAACCTGTCACCTGAGGAAGCTGAGGCAACAACAATATTAGAAGAAACTGATCTAAGGTTTGAGCTTGATGGTGGAAATGACTATGCTGTGAGTGTAACAAACTTCTGTTTCATATAAATTAACCATAACTCTATGAAGGCTGAGAACACTTTCTTAATTCCCATGTGATAACTGAGCTATGGGCAAAAGCAGCATGGGTGCATACAGAAGAGCCGTTGCCATGGTAGAATTCCACTAACAGATCATGGCAGGAAAAATGTCAATAAAACTGATTTGGAAAGTTGTTCACTACAGTGTTTTACATTCCACCTTACTCACAAAATTAATTCAACCTAAAAAAATTAAATCTGTTATGGACTGAACACTGACCATAAGCAATATCTGAGATAAAACAGAAATATAGGGTACTGCAGGAATCTTGGTTACATCCAAATTTGGCTTAGACCTTAATTTTTTGATTTATAATATTAGCCAGGAACAAGGTAGTCACAATTTCAGAAGATTCTGATACCAGAGAAACTAAAAGGGGGAAAAAATAGGAAATAAAGGTAAGACAGCAGTATGGAGGGAGAAAAAGAGATCAGGAGAATTCCAAACTAATGGAATTTCTCTCCTCTCCTCCTTCTACCATTCTCAAAAGCTTAAAAAATCCCATTTTGGGAATATGTCATTTTATATTTCATCTTGATTTTCAGGGAATGGCTGCTTTTAGGAGCAAGTTAGCTGTAGCTGGAAATCACCCCTCTGGTAAAATATGCTTCATCTTTGCTCTGTGTCACAAACACCTTCCCAAGTCCTGTGAGACAAAGGTGACACTACTGACACAGAGGTAGATGGGAAAGAAATTAAACTCATTCTCTTTGATGTGTCAGGGAAGAATTAAGTTGGTTACCAAGATCTCCGCTCAGTATTCCACAAGGATGTAGACATCCACTGGTGTTATTTTAATGTGTTCCTTCATGGACAGGACTGGCTTACAGCAAAACATCCTTGATTTTTGGGTTCCAGAAATCAAAGTGTTCTGTCTCACAGTACCTATTGTTCCAGTGGCTTCCAAGATAGAACTAAGGCCTTAAGAAGAAATTACTCCAGGCAATGAGACAATTAACACTACAGAAGGAAAAGCTTAGGCTGCCAGCATTGGGGCATATGCTTACCTGGGCTGTTCTGCGAAGACAAAAGAAGGTGATGATAGAGGCCTGGAGATCATTAACCGATGTGCATTACATGAGAAAAGGAGGAGAAAGAAACACTACAGGCACTGCCAAAATTTGTGAGAAGTGAACATTATTTTGTGGTTGGATTTCATCCTGTGGGAAGGTAAGCAGATACCTTTGTTGCTGTTGTGTTTGTGCTGTAAAAGCTGTTTTTATGTTATAGAAGGAAAACATCCCTTATCTACAAAGCATCATACTTGAGAAGTTGGATTTACTTCCTTCTCCACCTCCAATACAGGCTGAAGAGAACAGCTCTATATTTGACATGTGAAACCAGTCCTGAGAAATGGAAACAACCAAGCTACCATTCTCCATGGAGGTTTTTTGGTCAAGGGAAATACACACAGACTAGGACAGAAACATAAACCAGCACTAGTGGGACAAGCTACTACAAGAGAATGTGTTTTAGTGAATCTAATCCCAGGTTCCTGGTGGCAGGACTTAGTGGCAAACAGCTGTGCTGACAAAGTCTCCTAGTACACACTCCCTTCCATACCCTTCCTTGGGGGGGTGTCCTTAGGGAAGGGTGTCACCACACAGGTATCCAATAGTCTGCTGTGCTAATAGCAACGGGTTTCTGACCGGCAGAGCAGGTCTGGCTTTCTCTAGGATTCATTAGTAGAGCTGGCCCAGTCTTGGTTCCATATATGCATCAGGAATGCAGTGTATAGCCTAGAGTACAATGGAGGCAGTGCTATTTCCACCTCTTCTTCAGGCACAGGTGAATAAACTGGGGTAAACCAGCCTGTATCTGGAGTAGGATAGTCCAGTTCATGGTTGAATTCCTGCCTTAAAAGTAGAGAAAAAGACTAGACTTCAATTTATACACTTCATTGTTGTTATGGTCTGAAGGTATGTTAAATCTTTCTGTCTTTCCGTAGCACTTGCAGGCAGAAGACATGAAGAAGAAGGAATGCCAGCAACCATACTGACTTTGCAAGTCATTAACAATCTGGAAAGAGACTGCGACACACTGTCAACATAAGCAGAACATCTCAGAGAGGCACAGAGATGGACCAAAATGGGAAGACTTCGGGTGCAACTCCCCACCCCTCTCTTCTGAGAAGCACTGAGTCCTGGCAGCCCAAAGAACTGGGTTATGGACTGAGATTAAAGGGACAAGGCTGGAAGCAGGCAAGTGATGTGACTGCAGGATTGAAGGCTCATGCTGAAACACAGAAATGGACAGAGAAATATTTTAAGGTAAACCCCTTCTGGTCTCGAAGTAAAGGTACAGCACTAACTGAGCGTAACTGTCACGAACTAGGAGAACATGGAAGTCTTGGAACCAAGACACTTGGTTCTGCTAACTTCCTCAGTGCTGGTGTTGTCACTCTGGCAGCCTGGTAAAGTTTCCCAGGGAGAAACAAAATGAGAATAAAAACAAATTTCTGAACTGATTATGCACCTGGAGCTGTACACTTTGTAAAGGAGCTTTTCCAGAAGAGAGACCTAGCAAAATACACACTTAAGATTTTTTTTCTTACCCACTCTTCCCACCAGTATTTGTCATGGGTAGATGGGTTGCTGCTTTCCTTCTATGTCACTTTTTGGTAGCAGTTTTGAAGTCCACAGTCACACTGTGCCATAAATACAAATGCTTCAAGGATGACATTTTCAACAGCACCTTTCTTCCAAGAATCTCTGGGCACTTTTCAACTTGATTTACCAGCCCAGCTCTTGGTGCTAAGTAGGTGTTATTTCCATTTTCAAACTGAGAAGCTTAAACTGCTGCCTAAAGTAACTCTGAATCATCTACTTCTTGGAGCTTTCTTTTTCGTGTTTTCCATGCTCTTTCCCTTTTGTCTCCTGGGCCATTCTTAACCTCAATTTCCTCTCCCCTCTGTTTATAATAATCCCCTCGATGCAAACTGATATTGTACCCAGCCTTTAAAACTCTTTTCCCCCATGCAGGTTGGGCGTGTGTGTGTGCTGTGCATAAGTGCTCTCCGGATTCAGGTAGTAGCACCATTAGCGCCTTTCAAAGTGCTGTATTTATGTAAATAGGTTTAAATTGTTATTTCCATTTTGAATGTGCATGTGTGGGTGGGGAGGATTACTCTGCAGATAAGTTAAAGAGCACAGGTGTCTCGGGTGCCTCTGATGTGGAGCACTGAACTGGAGAGAGGCAGTTCTGCAAAGATTCTAAGCACTTACTGCTCCCCCTGCTTGGAAAGTTCAGACCACTTGGGTGAATCAGAGCTCACACTACCTGATGCTTAGTAGGACACTGGGCAGCATATTGGCTGGCGTCTGTTTTCAGTCTAAATAAAGAAGTGCTTTCCTCCAGAAGGGTGTTTTGTTCAAGATAGGGGTAACTGGTTTCACTCCCAGTATTCACTGTACATATCTCTGAATTAAACCGTTGTTACACTGACCTTAGTTTCTGTTTCTTAACATTAACTTTTTTGTTGTTTATTTTATGGGAAATAGAAAGCTGGCAATCTGTTTCCATTGTATAGTCCCTCTGCAACTAGAAAAGGGAAACTCAGGGGAGGTTTTCCATCATCTTTTGCTAAACCTGTATAAATTCACTTTTTGCCACTTCTATCAAAAAATCAATTATCTCCCTCTGTATCTGTCTCAGAGCACTGTTTCAAAAGCTGTTTACTATGTGGCTAAGAGATCCATTTGGCTGGAGTCCATATTTTAGGGCATCTGTCTCCCATGAGAAATACAGACTGGATAGTTTCCTGTTCTGTATTTTAGCGTTGCTTTGTGATCCAGAAAGAAGGGAATATATCCCAGCAGTGTATTATCCTAAGGCATCTGTGTCTGGGGTTGCTCCTCTGTTCCACCTCAAGCTACGTCTGTGTGGCTGTACAGAAGAGAATGTGCACGTCTGCACTGTGAAGTAGCTGGAAGGAAGCAATACCCCATGGCAGCACGGAGCTCACAGGGTGCTGGTTCACCTTTCCTGCTTAGGAATGTGTCCCCAGGATCCTCTGCAGCCTCCAGCACAGGTGCACCCACCAGGTGATATTGGGCTCCTACCCTGGGCCTGCCAGGATGGGTATTGTACACACTCACGTGAAGAGCTCAGACATCAGCCATGGAAGAACTCTGACATCAGCCATGGAAATGATGCCTTAGGTTTTATGTTTTTCAAATCCTGCACTGCCCAGTGTGTAACGCTGAAGTTTCTTGTAGCCTGTTAACTTCTGCTCTCTTGTGCCAGGTAGACATAACAAAGCCTCTCCAGACCTGCTCTCCAAGGACACCCAGACCGTCCTAGGCCCAACAAGCATAAACCAAAGGGCCTCTGAGGGGAGCAAGCTGAGGGGAAGCTACATCATTAACTGAAGATTTAATTGGAGAATTAACCCTGATATGCAAATGAACCAAACCTATAAAAGTGTGAAGAGCTCATAACCTGGGGTCCATCTTGAGGTCCATCTTGGAGCAGCCTCTGGCTCCCCAGGGGTACCTTTGAAGGTCCTTCAAATAAATACCTGCCTTTATTCTGTTTACTCCTGTCTAGTCTCTGTTTCTAGGAGGCTTCTTAAGGCATCAGAAGAACTCAAATATCAGCCACTGAAGAGCTAGAAGGTCTGTAGGAGACCAATACTTGGAAAGTGATACATGCCTGTGTCTTACACTTGGAACAAAAATCAATAGTGATGAATCCACACTGAAGCAAACTGCCAGCGGTCAATACCCAGGCGAGGCTTGAGCCAAAGGGCTCTCCTCTAATTTAAGTCATGCTGCCAGTGTTGGAAGGGAGAGGAAACTGTTTTATTAACCTGTTTGTTTTTTTTTTTTTTTTACTTTTGTGTATTTAAATATTAAACATGAGTATTTATTAAGGAAAGTAAAAAAATAAAAAAAACAAAGGAAAGAAGTACTATGGAACAGAAGATGGAAATTAAATGAAGTTCATACATCATTCAACACAGCCATTTCTAAGATGAAATACACTATTTGCTCCCCATCACCACAGTTGTCCAATTGAAACAGCAGGGGAATTCATACTAAATTAGGTGAATATGATGATGTACAGTACAATTTGGGATTTCAGCAAAGTAAATATGCAAATAAATGATATATATGTATTCAGTAGAAATAAGAATAAATAAATAAATAAAGTCAGTACATAACAATAAGAGAGCAGTACGTGAGAGCAATTTTCCATTTTCATTGCAAATATAGTTTATGTGTTCCATGAAATAGTGTTGTAGTAACCTGCATGCTTAAGAAAGTCATCAAGGCAAGGTTTGTAGACAATCTGACATTGCTGGGAAAAAACCAGACAAGCTCTTGGACACTCATTTCTTGAAACACCTCCCCCAGATCCCATTTAATAAAGAACTTGACTTCCCTCTCTAGAGCTTTACAGACCATGATAAGCCACAAAAGCAGTGACAATCTAGAATGTTCTGTACAGAGATGTAGGAAGAACCTGTAAGATTCAGAGATATCTACAAAGTTATATATCAGCAGTGCTTTAGTAAAAACCTCCCTGCACAGCACCTTGTACAGGGCTTTGGAAGGAGGAGTAGTTTGGGACTAAACAAAGCCCCATGTGTTCTTTCCTTTTCATTACCTGTTTTGCAGATGCAGTGGAGAGAGGGTAATATGTCTTGCTTAGCAAGACCATTCTCCATTTTGTATTAGTTTCTTATGTAAATATATCTTCCTAGTGGGCAATCTATCAGTCTACCCACTAATTCATCTGTTTACTCAAAATTATCTTCAGATAGGAAGCATGTTATATTTTATGAAAATAGATTCTCCTAGGCTTTTGTCTCAGTTTTCTCCCTAATGTCTTGCCATTTAAATTCATTTTGTGAAATGTACTGCATCTGTTTTAAATAATTCATCATCTTGTACCTCTGCAATCACTCAGAGAGTGTCAGAGTGATATAAGAGCCTGTAATTTGTTATTATATTTTGATGGAGTTGCAGGGCTGGATCATGGTATTCCTCCACAGCAACTCTGAGTAGCATGTGAAAAAGAAGAAAGACTGCAAGTTATTTGCCAAAAATAAATTTTATGTGTGCCTAAGGCCTTGAAAGCTTCATCTCTGCTAGTGGACTTGTCCATCACTGAAAGTACCTCTGCACTGTTGATGTGTTCACATTTCAATCTGCTCAGTTGCCCAACTCTTGCTTTATGCCAGCTACCTCCTGTGTCAGGGTGACACAGCTTTTGGAGGGGACTTGTCTGAGCACATCCCTCAGGCTGTGCCTGTTGAGGGGACAGATTGGTAGAGAAACATCCAGTTCATGAATCACACCCATGACTGGTTTCTGAGCAGTCTGATGCCATTGGGAGCAACTTTGTCAGCTCAGGTGTGGCTGAGCCAAGCCGTGTTGCAAGGTGGATGTGCCTGGGTGCTGGGAATGGGGGATTTAGCTGCCTGTTATCATCCAGATTTGACTGAAAGGGAGTTTGTAAGCTTAAAGGCATTAAAAGGACCATTTTCTCTCTTTTGATCCTTTTGCTCAGGCATTGGATAGTTTTGGCAGAGGCTATCCTTGTCTCTAACCCAACTGCAGGCCCAAATGCACAGGTCATTATCACAGGCTGACAAATCCAGTGGCCCAGTAGAAGCGAGGCTGCTGCAGGTCCCTGGCTGCAGGTGCCAGCCCTGGGGCTCAGCGTGTGTTCCCAGCAGGCACATGAGCACAAACACACTCAGCATATACCTGGGTACACATGTGACCAGTTCTACAGAAATACTCAACACACACACACACAGAGTCAGCTCCAAGGGCCTCATCCTGTTCTGCTCTCTGGCACATCACGATGGAAGCCCATTAATAGAATATCTATTGAAAAAATATATATATATATATATTTATATGGACATCTATACAATGTGAATCCCTCTAGCCACTATCCTGAGACACTCAAGTCTACACAGTTGCTAGTATCTGAATCCTCCCATCTCCAGTTGGCTCTTGCTCAGACACACACAGTCAGGTCTCTCAGCTGACTTCCAGACTCCACAGTACCCCCAGTAGCTGGCCAGGACCCCCAGTCCCTCCAGTAGCCAACATACAGATCTCTGGTGCCTCCAACATCCAGACCAGTCTTATGGTTGCTTTGACACCTGTCTCCTAAAGCTCTTTATCCTACTCACCAGTTAGTCCAGCTTGACATTCACCAGTGATTCACTTAGACCCCCAACACATATGTGTACACAGAGTAGAGAGTCCCTCACCCATGAAAAGTATCCAAAGTGGAGTTCAATGAGAAAACAGGCCCTTCTGACCAGGTGCAGGGCATGGACAGACAGACAGAGCAGCCAGCCAACCCTTGACGTGCCACTGGCCCCTTTTATCCCCTTGTCATTGTGTTTTCCCACCCTTATTCCTCCCCAGTACAGCAAGATGTCTCCCTTTCTCTGTGCTTTGTTCCTCCTCTAAACATCCCATAGTAAGTCCTGTGCAATTCCAAGACGCTCCTCCTCTGTGTCCCACACTGTGTCCTGTACCCCTTATCCCTCTCAGTCTGTAGAGCCTTTCTCTTTAGCCCCAGGCTGGGGGTTCCCAGGACAGCCCTGGGAGGGGCTGCCCCAGGGCTCATGTCCCCTACTGGGGGTTTCTGGGGTTCCCCCCCCCACCTCTGACCCCCCCTTTTCCTGTGGCCAGGCTTTAGTCACACTCCCCAGCCACCATGGGAAGGCACTTTCAGGTCTGGCTCAGGCTCTGCCCATCATGGACAGCTGCCTGCCAACACTTACCCTGGAGGGAAGTGAAATGTAGCTGTGCTTAAAGCCTTTGGCAGGTTAAAGCCTAAATAAATATTTATCAATGGCCAAAGGTAGAAGAGAGAGATAATAAAAATGCATCTTTTGGAAGGCTCCCTGTCCACCAGTTTTCTTGCAGGAAGGTAGATTTAAATTAATGTTGCATTTAAGCATTGCTTTGCTTTTAAAAACGATGAATGGGCCCGGGGACACTTCCAGTGACCTGCTGTAAACCTGGTACACACTGCATCAGTAGTAAATTGCCAGCAGATGATGATGCTCTGAAAATATGAGGGAGGCAGCTCAGACTTTTTTTTCTCTTCATCCCAGTCTCTTCAGAAAGAGCACACTGGCTTCTCTCCCAGCAACTGGAGACCAAGACCCATAGGACTTGGTCAGCCTCTGCCGTGGTTGTCAGAGCATCACCATGGCCCCCCTCACTAAACTAACACTCCAGCCTCCCAAAGGAACCACACAGGGAAGGATGAGAGGTTGGGAATGAGCAGGATCCAACATCACAAAAACAAGCTTGTTATTTTCTTCCACTACCACCCAGACAGCTGGATTCCCACTATAATTAGACAGATGTAGAAAAGTCTCATGGTAACACCTATCAGACTTTTTTGACACACTTTTGTGATGATTGCCACAGGGATCAAGAGATGAGATTGCAAACTCAGCACTCTATTTTTGTTTTGTGTTCATGTAGTGCCAAACATGAGGGGCTGTACCACATGAGAGGGAGGTGCTCCTGGTGGTGACAATGTTTGGTGACATCCCTTGCTTCTGTCTGGCCACAAACCAATTGCTTGAAGACCACAGCAAATCATCATGTCCAATAAACTCTGTTAACCAAAGATCTCCCCAGATTCTCAATCTGTCAAGAAAAGACATTAATACAGTGGGGCTTCCCTACGTGGTCATCCACCAAGACCCCTGGGAAAAGAAAGAGCCCAGGGACAATCCTTACTCACTTTGACTCATTGGGAAGCCATCCACCCAGTGCAGGATCTGGTCTTGGCACTCAGTCTGCTGCCCTATCTCAGCTACAAATTAGTGTTAAGCATAAATGTTATTTATCTCTAATTAATTATTAAGGCAATGTGTAACAGCACTCAGGAAAGATCATATTGGTGTGTGTCTGGATGCAACCCAGCCTTCCCCTAAATCATGCTGAAAGCTGACTTCCCTCCTTCTGTGAGCAGATTACTTCAGTCTCAGTGTTGGTACATAAGGAGAAGATTTGTCACCCTTCTGGAAAATCATCAGGCTCTTGGCAAACTGGCTTTGCTTCTGTTAATCGTCCTGATGGCACCATCTGCCCATCTACAGAATTGCAGCAGGAGAACCACCCCACCTGAGGGCTCAGCCACAGACCCTCTCAGTGGCTGCAGAGCCCTGACACAGCTGGGTTTGCACCTCACTGCATTTGAACCAAGCCCAGCCAAAGGTATAGGAGGATCTGGGGACTGGGAGTGCAGAGCTTATGGATGGATCTGCCCTGTTTCCATCACTATTTTCGCTCCATGTCTGGGGGCAGTGCCTCTGCCTGGTGCCCAAAACTGGCTGAATGTTCACAGGAAAAACAGAGGAGTCAAAAATGCTGAAAATTTCAGATGCCTGAGGCACTACTGCTGGTGTGTGCAGCTCCTCAGCGCCTCATCAACATGCAGAGGATGGAGAAATCCCGTGGCAGAGCTGGCTGGTTATGGACTGTCACTTGTCCCCATATGAGGCTCTGGTGTAAGTGCCCCACCTGCCCTGCGAGGAAGGCTCTGCTGCTGCTCCTCCTAACCCAGCTCAGTGCTGCTCCAGCAGGAACGAGCAACAAGCTGGGGGAGAAGCTTCTGTGTCACTGTCGCAACACAGACGTGTAGAGAAACCCCACAAAGTCAGGGTCAGGTCTCAATGGCAGCAAAAGCCATTTAATGGTTTTTTCCCAAGGCTTTTATATGTTAGCTCACAAAAAGTGTGTTAAATGGCATAAGGTAATTGGTTCTCTGGCTATCCACCCCTTGAGGGGATTGGCCAAATTCTAAGATGTCCATTCCCAAATGTTTTTCTAGTTGAAGCCACAACAATCCGGCAAAACAATTTGCAGGTGCGAATATTTATAAACTAGTAACTTTGTTTTAGTTAGCTTGCATGGGAAAGACAGAGCTTTCACAAAATGCTAGAGAGCTGAAGCTTTTTCAGCATCCACACCTTCTGTGCAGGGCCAGGACAGGCTGGAGAGGCTGAACTCCAGGAAAGGATGAAGCTGATGCCAATCTGTAGCATGAGCAAAGGAGCACTGGCCAGGCTCACAGGGGCATTGCTGCAGAAGTCCTGGCTGCTGCTCTGGAGATGTGCTCAAAGTGCAGCTGCTGCTGCCCAGCTGCTGGGATGGGGAAGGGATGGGGCAGGACCCTCACACCAATGCACGGGGCTTCCCCATCCCATCTGCCCAGTGTCCGTGTTCCCTCAGTTCCAGCATCGGGTGGGACCTGCAGAAAGCCAGGCTGGGGAAACGGGCAGGGGCAAACAGCAGTGCCCGACTTCCTCCTGCTCTGTATTAATCAGCATTTTGTGAATCACAGATGTGGCTTTGTCTGTGGGATATCAGCTATGAGATCCAGAAATTAATTCAGCTTGGGAGCTTTGGATGACTCAGACTGCTATGAAAACACCCCAGGGCAGAAATGAGATGTAGGGAAAATTCACCCTGGGGGTATCTCTCAATGGACTTTAACTGAGGATAAATTGAATTTTCAGAACTGAAACATATTTTATTTACTTTTTTAAATTAGCATTTTAAATTGAAATATTCAAATACATAATCAAGAGGGTCTTAATGGGTTAGTTTATTGAAAGAGAGTTTATTAAATTCCTCAACCTTGGAGTCCCAGACATATTTCCTTCCTCCAAGTGAATCTGCTGTTGAATTTCTCTACTGCATTAATTATGAAAATCAGAATTCACCAAATAAACAGACAGGATGACACAGCACTGATGTGAGGCTGCCCACAGCCTAACCCGTGATCCTACTGGAAGTTGTTTGTAAGTCTCAATGGAAAAGCAATATGCAGTAGTCACATGTGCTTTTAGGAGTTTGTAAAGACAGAGCTCTTTCTCATGCATCACTGGGCTCCCAAAGATGGGTCTAAGTTATAACAGCCCTTAGAGTTCACTTAACTCTGCTGCCAAATGTCTGCCTGCGAGAAAAAATACATACATTTTTGTAGCTGGAAAAATATCGAGGCAAAGGATTTGAAACACTGAGCCATATGGACTCCTGCCTTAGCTCTCTCAGTGCAGCAATGCTTCATTGCAATCAATAAATGTTTCATCATCATTTCTGGTGCAGGGAGGCTGTAAGGAACTCAGGCTCAGTTCTTGGCTCCACTGTCTCCTCTCTGTGAGATTTAAGCTTTGTTTCTGGTCAATATAGCAGGACTCAGTTCCCTGTGTTGTTCACAAAATGCAGGCTGTGTGCTGGGGACTCCCACGGAAGAATCAGAGTCAGAGTAGTTTGGGCTGGAAGGGACCAAAAAAGCCATCTAGTCCAACCCCCCAGGCGAGGCCAGGGACACCTTTCACTAGATCAGGTTGCTTGGAGCAACTGTTGCTGTTCAACTTCACCTTGAATATTTCCAGGGATAGGGCACCTACCACCTCTCTGGGCAACCTGTGCCAGTGTTTCTCAACACCCTTATTGTAAAAACTTCCTTTCTTATAACTGAATTGATCCTCTTTGAGTTTGAAACCATTGCCCCTTGTCCCACTGCAATGAGCCCCTATTAAAAGTCTGTCCCCATCTTCCAGTACCCTTTAGGTGCTGGAGGTTGCTATAAGGTCTCCCTGGAACCTGCTCTTCTCCAGGCAGAACAACCCCAACTCTCTCAGCCTGGAGAGGTGTTTGAGTCCTCTGATTATTTTTGTGACCTCTTCTGGCCTCAGTCCAACAGGTCCATGTCCTTCCTGTGCTGGGACCCCATAGCTGGATGCACACTGCAGGTGGGGTCTCAGTAGGGCAGGGCAGAGGGGCAGAATCCCCTCCCTGGACCTGCTGCCCACGCTGCTGTGGATGCAGCCCAGGATGTGGTTGACTTTCTGAAGTGGAGCATTCAGGACAGCTCGGGTGCTCCACTCCCTGGGTGTAGGGGATAGACAGGCAGCAGACTGTGGCAAAATTTTGACCATGCCTTCACCCCTGGGAAGCCAGTGCTGGTGACTGGGAGCTGGAGGGAAGCCAGACAACTGTACGTTATGAGAGAAACCCCGACAACAAAATTTGGGGAAAGATCTGGGGAAATTCTTTCCAAAAGAAAGGCCTTGTATTGGGGGACACATCTGGATCCCATTTGTTGTCCATCTTGTCTGGAGATGCATCAGACTGTTTGAAAGCTCCCCATGACCTGCCCAGCCTGTGAGAGACAGGAGCTGGATCTGTCTGTGTTTTCATAGATTAACGTCTGGGATGGGACCAGGGGCTGAAATTCACTTGGGGGAAGAAATTCCGAGAGACCTGTGTCTCTTGCACTGGGCTTTGGGAGAATCTCAGCAGAAAGTGAGGGGCAGTTTGGCCACGTCTGCCCCCAATATGGCACTGCTGCAGCAGAGGGGGGCTGGTTTTCAGGCTTTGTGACTAATGATGCAAGTTTTATATCAGGTTTGATTTTCTTGCTTTATTGGTGGTTGAGCCTGTTCCTCCCCTACACCCCCCAGCCAGTCTAAGCCAAAGCCACCCCCACAAAATGCTAAGATTGTGTCCTGGACAGTGTGAATCCTCCCATGGAAAGGATGGTCAATATCTCAGGGGCAACATGGGTCCCAGGACATTGGTATGAAAAAAGACAGATAATAAAGCCTAAAATAACCCTGGAGAATTTGCTGCTCCAAGTAGTAACAAAGAGACAATTGTTGAAGCAACCTGCTAATATTCAAAGTGCTTTTAGGGATTAATTAGCTATTGGTGATGCCATTCAGACTGACTACCCCTGCCTGGGACATTGCCAGAGCCATCAGCCAAAGTTTTTGCCCTTCTGAACTTTATTTTCTATAACCTCTTACAAACCAGTGCAGGTATAGTGCTTTACATGTATTCTTTGCTATGGAAGATTTATGATATGGGATAGATACCTCCATTTCAGCTTAAAGCCATAGAAAACATCTCTGTGGCTGCTGACATGTCCTGAGCATGCATCCAGGTATTCCCCACAGGCCATGCAAGGAAAGGAGATACATCCTTGTGGACAAGCCCAGCTGGTGGACTGACAGCTCTGTTATTTTTTCTGCCCCAGGAGGAATGTGCTCCCCTGCACAGTCCTACCTGAGGGAATGCTGGAAAAGGAAAACTGAATTTGTTTGCCAGTCCCGCCTCTTCTTAGAAAACAGTCCTGGAGGGAGCAGTGCCCCACAAGGCATTTCCATGGGTCACAGTTTGCTCAGCCCATTGAACTGCACAGTAACTGGGGCTCCAGGGTGTAAACTGCATCTACTGAAAACACTAATGTGTTTCTTCTGCACAATTCAGGCGTTGCATGGCACAGCTGTGCTGAGATAGTCTCCAGCAAGTGGCTTAATTTTTGAGGAGGCTTTTGCATATGTACAGCAAAATGCAGGTCCTAACCCACAGCTACAGCTTCTTTGTGTTAGGAACCAACACATCTTCAATAAATGGTAACTTTCTTTCACCAAAACTCCATCTGCAGAAAAATATATGCAATTATCCCCTGTGTTTATCTGTTTGCACTCACCTTGGATAATGAAAAGGTCAGATTCACTTTGTGCTCAGTTCCACAACTTAAGCCTTGAGTTTTGGACTGTGGGCTTCCAGCAGGCCCTGAGCTCAGCTGAGCATGGTCCTGCCTTCTCCAGGAGGCAGCTCCTGCTTCCCAACCAGCTTTGATTTCAAGACAGGACAAAGAGCCAGGTTTTTAAAATGCTCTACAAAAGTACCTCTGGGGGTATCCAACTCCAGCACAAAAGCATTTCATCTGGATTTCCAAAATGGCAGGGGGATGAATATGTTTTCATACAGCAATGAATACTTCAGTTTTCATGAATTTGCCTGACTTCACAAGGACTTGGCCCGATTTCAGCCTGAAATCTGCCTTCCTTTCTACTGCTTCAAGCAAAAAAGCCGTGGCCCTTGAGAGAATCCCCTGTCCCAGGGCAGGTGCTGCAGCCCAAGAGAAGTGTCCCCCGTGCTGTTCAGCAGGTGGCTCTGGTGGGTGCTGTATCGTGGGTGCCTGGGGTGCAGACACAGGGACAGATGGACACAGGAATCAGGAGGCCACTGCTGCAGAGGGCAGGACTTGTTCCCCTTTATCATTTCACTTCCAGCCACAGGACTGCCCTCTCCCTTGTTCCAGAGCTGGCATCTGTCTGTCTACGACCAGAGCTGTTGGATCTCACTCTCCTGCCCCAAAAGGAGCTTTTCTGTGATGTCACTGGAGGAAGCCGGCTGTGGGTGGCAGGGGCTGCATGCAGCTGTCCATGGCAGCACAGTGAAACAACTCCCTGGGCACGACAGACCCCATTCCTCGGTCCCAGCTCTTTGTCCTGCCCAGCCGCAGGGGAGGGAGAGGCTGATGCTGCCGGGCTCTTCATCACCTGACTGCCACTGCCACCTGCCAGCGCCGCTGTCCGCTGCGATATCACCTCCCTGCCCCTCGGCTCCCAGGACCTTCTCACCTGCCTTGGGGACAACAGACACGGGAACTTGTCTGAGCTTAGGGGAGACCTATTGTTCTCTGCAATCACCTGAGAGGACTTGTAATGAGGTGTGAGTCTCTCTTTTCAAGTAACAAGCGACAGGATGAGAGGAAATGGCCTCAAGTTGCTCCAGCAAAGATCAGATATGAGGAAATATTTCTTCACTGATAGGGTTGTCAAGCATTGAA
This sequence comes from Rhipidura dahli, assembly GCA_013399225.1. NCBI lineage: Eukaryota > Metazoa > Chordata > Aves > Passeriformes > Rhipiduridae > Rhipidura > Rhipidura dahli. The sequence goes on from VXAC01007679.1 coordinate 19,260, forward strand.
ACAGATTGCCCAGGGATGTAGTGGAATCACCATCCCTGGAAGGATTTTTAAAAAGTGTAGGTGGGGTGCTTAGGGACATGGTTTAGTGGTGGCTTGGCCACTCTGGGTTAAGGGATGGATTCGATCTTAGAGGTCTTTTCCTACCTAAATGATTCTGTGATTTCAAGGAAACCAGTGTTAAGCTGAGGTTTCAGTCCACAGCTGTGCCCTCCCCATCATCCCCACCTGTGCCAATGGCTATTCCAAATCCCCCAATCCCTGTCCTTTGCCCATATTCAGGATTCCTGAGTAAAGTATTTTGGTGCTGTCTGAGGGGTATTTTGCATTGTAAATCTGAGGAATGCTACTTTCAGCACAAAGTAAACTAAATGAGAGTGGAAAAATAGGCAGGGCTTTGCTGGGCATGTTGGCAGCACATCCCTCAGGCAGGAGGAGCAGGAAAGCTCGATGCTGGGGGACACTGGGTGAGAGGACCCTTTGGGAAGCTGGCAAAGACTGCAAGGGATTTTTAAGGACCATTTCTGCTTCCACAGTGGCCTGGAGTCCAGGCAGCTCCAAGGGGATGAAAACTCACCATATGCTTCTTTACCCATGGTCCCAAGTGTGCCTGGTGCAAGGGAATCCTGGTAGGAACCTGCAGCAGGATCTGGTCCAAGCTTTTTGTCTTGCTCCAAGGGGCACAGCTCCCTGCAGGTTTTGGGAATCCCAGGGTCCCTGGTCCTTGGGATAGTTTGCAGCATCACCTGGGTGTGCTCAAATAAGTCCAAGCTTCTCTGCACTTTCTTGCTGTGCATGAGGCATGGCTCCCACCTGCAGAGTGCCCACATGGCCCCAGTGGACTGGGAGCCATCCAAGGACACCAAAAGGATGGCTCAGCTGGTACAACTTACCAGAGTGGCCCTTCAGCCAGAAGGAAACCCTCCATATTTTCTGCAGATCCTCTACACTTAATATGGATGGTAAAAGTATAGATAAGAGGGACTGCTTGGCCTAGGGAGAAAGAAGACTCTTGGCATCATTTGGTCATCTTCCTCTTCAGTGAGATGAGATTATTTTCTTTTACTTACAAGCATGAATGAACTAAGTTTCACAGCAACTCAGCCAGGCTGAAGTCTCATTAACCCAATTTTAAACCGGGTGGGATGGGAGTGGAAAACTGAGCACTCAGAGCCCTGAAGTAAGGCCACAACAAAGGGAGGAGGACAGCAGGACCAGAACTCTGAGAAATACTGGGGGCACCTCTGGATTCCTGATTCAGGAACTGCCTGGGGCTGTGGTGGTGCTCCTTGTGCCAGGGCTTGTACCTTCTCCTGGAAATCTGTGTGCATTCTGGTGCCATCTCTTCAAAGGAACCATGACCTGCTGATGATATTTGGCAACCACAGACTGAGCAATTGAAAAAGGCAAAATACTGAACTGTTGCTCTACTTTATTAATGACAGTTAGGCTCTGTGAAAAATAGATTGTGACCTGAAGAACAGGCCCAGAATGTACAAACAGAAAGGAAATCAATTCCTGCTTCACAAAAAATAATTTATTCTGTGATTTCATAACTTCTGGGCACACATCTTTGCTGTTTGGGTGTTGTTCATGTCTGGATTTTACATAGGTAATTCAGACAGACAAGTCAAGACTTGTATGTACAGTAATTCTCTTTCCAGTCACTTCTCATTTTCCCTGTTCTCAGCTCCCCTGTTGCCTTTCATGTCAATGCATGGACCCAGGGTGCAGTCCATGAAATCAAAGAGTAAGAACTGATGGCCAGCCTTTAGAAGGAAAAGATGATCATTTATCTGCCAGACACTCGAGCCATAGGGTTCACTGTCTCTGAGGACAAACATGACACGGTAGCTCAATTCTAAAAACAGATGGGCTACTTCACTAGCCATTAATCTCACTGCAAGTTCACAAACCTAAGACCACCCATTTATTGTATGATCGTGGGTGTGCATCCTTTTTTAACAAAAATCACTCCTTCCTGAGGAATGAGTCACATATACAAAGACCCTGACAGTATCCAACTAACTAATCAATAAATGTTCAAGTGCAAGATGCAGATCCCCCTGCACTGCTAGACTGAGTCATCCTGATGCTGGATTTATCATAGCTATAAAAAGTTTCTAGTAAGAACACCAACTGTACAAAATAAGGGTTTTCCATTCCCTTCAATGAAGTCAGCTGAAGTTCTTAGAAGTGACTGACTGAAAGGGCTACACATAGTGGCCTGCATTAGGAAAGGTTCCTAAGCCAACCAAGGGATGTCAGGGTCTCTGTAGACTTGACACCTGTGAGGGCACACTTAGAATGTTTCAATCCATTTTCTGACCACTTCCCAGTACAAAAGGAAAGTGGAGGAACTGGGGAGAGCTCAGCAAAAAGCTCCCAGGACAGAGGTTCAGAGCACTTTGCCTACATGAAGAAGCCTGTTGAGTTGGGTTTGTTGAGTCTGGCAAAAAGAAAGAGGCAACATAACAGCAACCTACAGCTCCATAAAAGAGAGTTACAAAAAGGATGGAGCCAGCCACTTTGGCAGTAGAAGATGATAAGGGAAGGGCAACAGCCACAAGCTGCAGGTGAGATGTTCAGATTGAACTTCAGCAAAATTTCTTTATCCAGAGAGCAGTGCAGAGAGATGGAGGGCGCTCCATCCTCAGTGTTTGCCAAAACATGAAGAGATAGAGGCACAGGTAACCTAGTTTAGCATGATAATAGTCCTGCTTCAAGAAAGATGTTGGACGAGACCTCCAGAGGTCAGTTCCAACCCACACTGGAATGGTGTGTGATTACCAGAGCTGACTGTATTTATTTCATCTCTGAAGAGAGAAGATCTACAATCCCCTAAGTGTGATGACCTGGAGAGCAAGTTAACACTGCTGAGAGGGTCCAGTGAAACCTTGTTTATTCCCTACATCCCAGGAAAGAGCCAGAGAGACTAAACACCAAACCCTCTGCACTGGCTGAGAACTGTTCCGATAAACTCAGTCAATCTAAGTGGCTGAACTGTGTTTCTTGAACAGAGGAAAATTAAAGTCATCATGAATTCTGCTGTGTCCCACCCAAGTGGAAATTTGTCCTCAACACAAATTATGGCAATCACTTGAACTTGGGCATTTGAGCATGTCTGACTAGAAAATCACCAAAGGAGGATTTTCTGTGCTCTCTCACACACTGGACTGTCCTTTACTGTCTCCAGATGTAGCCCATTTCTGAGGCTTCTGAGGAAGTCAGGAAAAAGCCCAGGATGCATGCAGCTTTGTGCACCAAGGTAAAATGCCCAACTGGTTGTTGTAGGTTGCCAGCTGAAGGACCAATAAGATCTTGTAGTACAATCTGTACAAGTGGCAGCTACAGAGCTCAGTCCACTGTCACAGTTTCACTGTGCTGCAGGAATGGATGGTAAGGATGTGCTGCCTCTTCATGGCACTTCTACTGTAAATGTCTCATGAAGGAAAAAGAGATTCCAATTTACATATGCTGGGGTTGAATAGATAAGCAATCGTTCTGAAAAATGAGTGTATGTACATATAAGCACCCACGCATGTTGTTAAACCTTCTGACCAAGGAGAGATAAGCCTGGTGCTGACTGTTTATGATCATGCAGTAAAATTTCTATGGAATTGTTTTTCTTGGATGAAAAACAGAAACAGACACATTAACTCACTTCATTGTAATGCCCATTTTATTGTAATTATCTTGCAATTCTCTGAGCTTTCAGATCTTGTTTTGGCATTATAAACACCTGCAAATCGTAGGCAACATAAATAAAAAAGAACATCTTGTTACAATAATATCTATAGAAAATGAGATTGGTGCAAAGTATTATAATTGCAGCTTTCCAGCTCCCCTATATCCTTACATAAACCAATAACATATAAAGGCTATTTATCCAAAGTGCTAAGTCTTTTCATGTTCTTTATTAGAGCACAGCCCCGTGTTATAGTCTTCATAAATATGTGTAGGAAAAAGAGATTGTTTCCAAAAAATTATAATCAGTATTGTGTTATTGTATCTTCCTAAGGTTTTAGATAAGTAGCTGAGATGCAGCTCCATTAAGAAGTTTCCCTGACACCAGATGAAGAGCCTGGGGCAGTGGGGGGAATGTAACTTAGAGCTCCTTACCTCATCAGTCCTTCTAAGTACATCCCCTCCTTCAAGAGAGGTATCCCAAGAATTTTACATTGTCAAGGGATTCAGGAGGAAAAACTGTTCCTTCATTGGCCTTTGTTGGCAACTCCATTGAAAATCAGTGGGAGGAAATCCTCCTAAACACTGCTTAGGCAAAGGATTTGGATGAGAGGCAACTGGCCTATTCCATTATCATACCTAACGCTGGAAAAGCAGACTGTTGGTTCATCCCTGTAACTACTGGTATCACCACTCAGAGGAACAGAGCGGGTGGCATTGAAGAATGAGATCATAATCAGATACACAGCTCTGAGATGAGCTGGAAGAGGCCAGGAGGATGAAGTGACCCTGTTCTAGGATTGCAGCAGGTTAGGTAAAAGGTGGCAGGGTTGTAACAGGTTTTGTAGAAGAATGCTGACAGAAAACTTTCTGGCCTGAATAGCTTTTTGTACTTTAAGATCTAACAAGGCATTTTAGGGGCTAACTCCTAGACCTCGTTAGTCTATGAGAGGACAGGTCTCATCCTGGACCAATCTAGAAAAATGGGAATAAAACAGCATATAATACCTCTCCTTCCCCTAGAACAGGATAAAAATAGTTGCACCTCAGGATAATGGGAAACAACAGTGACTTCAGTATGTTAGGTGTGGATGAGAGCACAGCCCATCACTTTTATGCTGTGCATTTAGAATCATAGAGATCAGTGGAAGTGGCTGTGGTGGAAAATGTAAGAGAACTGAGATCTCACCACCTTCCTGCACACTGCTCCAAGGCTGCACTACCCTCATGGTAAAGAAATTTAAGTTTAAGTTTAGCCTGAACATCTCAAGCCACAGCTTGTGACAGTTGCTCTGAGTTGCCATTACAAAGAAGGGCCCAGGTGGTCTTCATAACTCCACCTTGAACAGCAGAGCCCAACACTGGATGCATGATTTCAGGTGTTGAGTCCAAAGAGACATAGAGTACTTCCTTGATCTGCTGGCCACACTTCTCCCAAAGTAGCCCAGTGTGGTTTCTTTAATTCCCAATGACAGTATCTTGCTGGCACAAATGCTCTTGGGATTTTTGGTTGTTTTTTTGGTTTTGTATTTTTTTTCTCACTTTGTCACAAAATAAGTTGCTTGTCTTCAGGGGAATGATGGGAAGCATGCTGGGTGACTGTTGGTACCTGAGTGATGTTGCTTGTGTCCTCATCATGAATTAATGGATCCCAGATGAGAAGTGCATTCTCAACTGAGTAAACTGACAAAGCTTTAAAGCATTTCTTGCCTTGTGTCAGAGGTTTCTCCGTGGGAGATGTGCGATGATTTTTGAGACAGAGAAAGGACTGTCGCAACTGTGCACCTGGGACTGGAAGTAGCAAGGTCTTCCCAGAGTAAATACCAGAGTGGAAAAGGTATTATTTGTTGAGGGCATGGTGAGCCCTTGTTTTATTGATTTGAGAAGTTCTGCAGTCACAGTGGGCAGAACTGGGTGTAAATATTAAAGGCATTGCCAGGAATGGCTTAGGGACCCAGCCTGCTATTGGAATAATATTTCATTGTCTGCCTTTTGCTGCCTTTTACCTTGAAATATAAGATCTGAGATTCTGCCCTTCTTGGGATGAAAAGGACAAAAGCACATATTCCTTTGGAATATGTATGTAATTTGCCAATGCAGAGCTGAAAAGAAGAAAACCACGTCCCCAGAATTTTAAGGAAACATGAGGAGTCATAGCTGTGGCCCATCTTACCTGGACAGTTAGTGTCACTCTCATTCTACTCATTTCTCTTTACAGAAGAATATTTTCTGAACCTTGAAAACCAAGGTGCTGGGATAAACCATGAGGTGCAGGCAGCCATGTGAAGGGCAGATGTTATCTCAGTTTGCATCCTTGGTAGTTGGAGCAACTTCCAGCAACAACTGGAGGTGCAAAGTGACTCTCTCTAAGAAGCGAGGGTGGTACTTGAAGCGGACCAGTGGGAAATAAAAAATGACGCCACTGAAAATGAACAGGACGATGTAGAGGATCTCTATTTGGGGCTGATCAATGATGGGAGCTAACACCAGGTACACAGCTGCCATCAGCACAATAATGGGGATGATAATTGGGACCTGTGAAAGCAAAACATCAGCATAAAGACTCAAGTAATTCTAGGCCACTGTGGGTTTGGACAACCCTGGAAACCTTTCTGCAACCTGGGGTATTACCTAGAAATACCAATTAATCCAGACATCCTGTTTCCCAGCCTACCCCCACTCCAGGGCTGAACATCCCTGCAAGAGCAACACCATCCTCGCACACCTTAACCCCTGGTCTTTCCCGCCCTCCTAGACCTGAAGATGCAAACTACTGGCTTTAGTGCCAGGTCTGTTCTGTCTATCCCCACTACCTTGCATCTAAAACCCAAGCTGTAGACAAAACACAGAGCAATTGTATACAAATCAACTTAGCACCTTTGCACAAAAAGGTTTATCCACGTGTTGACAGACAGGTGGACAGGCAATCTCAGAGGCAATTTCTGGTCTGAAAGCATTCAAACCTCAATTTGAAGCCACCCTTCCTCAAAGGAGGGTGGCTTGTGCATTCACTAATAATCCTCAGTCACTGAGGAAGCACTGCAGAGCAGCTCGCTCATAGCATCAGATTCTTGATTTCCTTCCTTTTATCTGTTTTGTGGGGAACAAACTTGTCCCCATGTCATCTCAAAGGACTTGGGATACCCCGCCTGAGTTATTTTTTCCTCTGCAAGGTTCTTACACCTGAGCTACCCTCCAAGGGCTTTGCCCAAGGTCTGCGAGCATAAACAGGTGATTACATTGTTGATCAGGATCATCTTTCATTTACCACTTAAATCTTTCGGAAAAAAAGAGAATATGGTAGATATATTTTCCATAGTGAGGAGGCAGAGCATTATTAGCTTATCAAGACAGAGAATTCGGCCTTGACCGATGCCTGGATATTCACACTATCTCACCCCTTGTTGACTTTGCTGAGACAAAACTTGAAATTAAAAAAGGAAGGACAACCACTTTAAATCTGTAAGCCACCAGTGCTCACTCTTTTCTCTTAACGTTCTCTTAGTCACTTGAACAAGATAGGAAAATATGTGAGTGTTTCATGTTAGTACTTTACCTTGTAAGATCTTGGCAATTCTGGTTTCTTGATTTTTAAATACAGGAGCCCAGAAATAGTCATGCCATAGAAAAGCCATGCCATAAAACTGGAAGAAAAGGAAAAAAAATTAGACAGCATTAAACTTGGGGTGAGATCATCCAGGAATGTCAGGCCTGTCTTGCAGATCCCAGATGTTCATATCTCCAATTAAAAAGGTGAATATTGATATAAATTTAGTAGTTTTCCCATTCATTTTCTTTGTAGCACAAGCAATGAGAACTTTAAAACTATCTGAATATTACGGATACATTTCAATGAGGATGAATCACATTCAGTTAAGTCTGTAGTGACAGGAGCATTCATATCTTGCAAAGGTGCTGGTTCCCAAGCTCTTTCTTTTCTTTCTTCCCTCCTCCTCTCCCCAGTATTGGTTAGAAACCAATAGCCCAACATCAAAAAGATATTGCAAGAAAATACTTACAAACAATGTAAAACCCAGGAGCACAGGAGATACAAACAGAAACCCTACACACACATACCTGAAAAAGTTCACAATACTGGTGAAGCTTCCTGAAATTATCATTATTAAAGACATTGCAGACGTGAACAGTAGAGCAGGGGAGGGTGTGAGGCATCGCACGTGAGCCATGGACAGAATGTCTGGCTGAAAAACAAAGCAAAACACTGTCTCATCCTATCATGGACCCAGAGGTCCTCACTCATCCCCCTCAGCTGCTCGTGGGAGCTTTGCCTGCAGCCAGAGCCACTCGTAATCAGCAAATAAACGTCATATAAAACCAGACCATCTCCGAGGAGTGTAAATACAGAAAACTCCTTCAAGGGTATTTTCATTGTGTCTCACTGGTTTCATATCAAATATCCTCAGTTTGAGCAGACAAAATGAGGTTTTCAAACTACTGATGTGACAGACTGAGTCAAATTAGAGCTTTCCTGACCACTATCAGGACCTTTTGCCATGGACACACTCTTCTGCCTTCTGTCACATCTCTCTGGGGTTTGACTTCTCTTGGGATGACTGGTAAATGAGCCAAGGACTACTCCTGAAATATTTACATAGCTATAAATTAAACCAGGATTTGTTTCAGAACACCGAGAGGCTTAGTAGCCTCTTTGTTGTTTGTTTCATTGGGAAAGTTTAATGAGAGAGGCTATTTTCTTTTCTTTTTTCTTTCTTTTAAATTTTATTTTTAATTCTAAACCAGAATTTTGAGGAATGGCATAAACATTCAGCTTGTAGTCTGGTATGGTCAAATTCAGACCATCTGTGCACTTCTCAGCACAGAGATTGCCATGATACAGCAGGCACTGTCCTTACAGAGAGAGGTTGAGGAACCAGTAACCACCGAAACCAGGAACCACCAAAACCAGCAACCACCAGTCCAGTCATCTCCACCAACCTGGTAATTCATATGCATAAAAGATTCTCTGCTGTGAACCAGGAGCAGAACTGGCATGGAATTGTAGTTTCATAGAATAATTTGGGTTGGAAGGAACCCTAAAGATCACCTAGTTCCAACATCCCTGCTGTAGGCAGGTACACCTTCCACTGGACCAGGATACTCAAAGCTCCATCCAGTCTGGCCTTGAACTTCCAGGGATGGGCCATCCACAACCTCTCTGTTCAACCTATTTCAGTGCCTTTGCACCTGAGAAGAGAAATGCCAGATGCTCTGAGTGGGAAGGACCAAAAAAAGCAGAGAGGTTCAGGAGGAACACAAGAGGCCTGCTCAAAACTGAGAAAGTGAAATGCAGCTCAGCCTTTTTTCTCCTCTTTGTGGAACAGTGTGGTTAACTGTGTTTGGGGGCTGTACGTGTGAGTGAGGGGGTCTGTACCAGCAGCTGGGGTGGGCAGCAACCACAGGGGCTTGTATGCCCGGGTACCAGCAAATAGGGAGACTGGGATGCAGGGGCTGAGTGTCTGAGCCCAGATGTTGGAGGGCCCTACATTGTACATATGTTTCTATATGTATTTCCCACTAATAGACCCCTGATCAGCCAGAGAGGGTAACAAAGGTTAGTGCTGATGTTTGTGTGAGCCGCAGGTGTGTCTGTATGTGCAGCTTTATGTGCCCTGCTGTCCGTGTATGTACATGTACAGCTATACATGTATGAGTATGTGTATAAAAATGTGTTTCATACCCGTGTTTGTGTATGTGTGGCTACTGGGAATACATGCTGGACTTACTGGTTGGACCAGGGAGGAGGGAGCTGCAGCAGCCCGACCTCCACTGGGCTACCAGATTTGGCCCATCTAACAAAACCAATGATAAACCCAAGCTAGGAGAGATGTGAGGCTTGGTGTCACCTTGTAATTGCTATGAAGCTTGAAAAGCAGAGATATCCTGTTCTGCGTCTAAGCTGGACTACCCACAAGAAGGCTGGAACACCCCTGAGACCAGCCTGTGTGGTCAGTATAACATGCAAAGGCAGCTGGCTGGTGCTGGGCCACCTTCCCAGTGCAAACAAAGGTGCCTCACAACACACAAGCATGGCCCTTCCCTGACAGGTATATTGACTGGGTCACCCCACGGCCTGTGCCTGGCACCCCAATGCAGCAGTATTTGAGTGGTTCATTTCAAAGCTGTTCTTAAAATTCAGGCCACATGTGAATATGCACCTTTTTGAAAGTACCTGACTGAAGAAGAAAGCCCAGAGACAATAGGAAGAAGATGGGGATTAAATTCTTTGAGCAAGGAATGAACCCTTTGAAGTGCTATCACTCTGCCAGTTGCACACACAGTGTTTTCCTCTCTGCTGTAGTGCCACAAGAAGGTGAGGTTGCTCAAAGCAAGGCAGACCCCTTTTTTGTGCTTACCATATGGCCCTCCCTGGCAGCAATGTAGCACACACGGCCTCCGCTGAAGAATGTGCCATTCGATGAACCAAACGTAGACAGGGCCACCGACAGGGAGATGAGCCATGCCCAGCTGCCCAGGACTTTGTCCCTGAGGTGGCAAAGAGTACACAGCATAAGATGCAGTTCACAGATGTACTGAATATTCACTCTAGAACCAGACAGGTTTCTTCCCTCCATTAGTCTTGTATGATGCTGAATTTTTTCCCAAAGTCTTTCTAATGATTTAGTCTTCTTGCAATTCCCATCATATTTAGTGACTAGTAAGTATGCCTTGTCTGACAGATTTTCTTCCTGTTTGGTGTATATATATCTACTTCTGTCCACACTGCAGGGGTGTACAAAGCTGTCACAACAGGCAAAACCACCTTTTTTGTGTACTGATGCTGTGGAAAAAGCCTGAAGATAACTATTATCACAATCAACAACATTAGCTTGGAAATCACAGAAAAACTGTTCCCATCACACTGGAAGAAATATTCTGCATTATAACCCCTTCTTCACTACACATAAGATTTGAACCCTTTAATCCCACATGCACCTATTACTGCTATTCTGTGAATCAGGCTTAAGCCAAAGCAATGGTTTGAATTCCAGATGTTTGGTTCTACAGCATGTTCAGACATTTCTGGTTTGCTTTTTCCTTAACAGAAGAAGTAGCAGAGTTACAAACACAGTTCAAGGTAAACATTTGGGAGGAATGATAATCTTCTCACCTAAAAGTGAAGATTGTCAGCTGGAATGAAATAGCATTAGAGTATTAATTGAGCAATAAATGCTGATGTTTGGGGTAATTATCACGTACACAAACACCCTGTTTATCTAACTGGCAAAAATTCAAAACTCAGATGCTTTTTAGATCACATTATTTACAAGCAAACTGAAACCTGCAGTTGCTGTTAAATCACTGTCATCAAAGAAACACTGCGAAGAGTTTCCAGAGCGTCTTTTATGGCTGCACCTCTCACCAGTGAACAATGTTTTGTTCTGGCAGTTTTCCTCTTATATGGGGAATAAATGCATTTAAATGTGACAAATCCTCCTCTGGCTTCTTTATACTCCTCCCATTCTTTCTTAAGGGCCTGAACAGCTCCATCTCTTGCTTGTGAGCCACAGACATCAGCCCCTCCTCAGTCTGGCTACCTGCCTGTCCTTCAGCCTTTGAAAGCCCAGCTTTCCTGCCACTAGTTCAGTATTTCTTCCTGAATCGAACTCTTGGGTGAAAAGGTTAATCAGGCAGGAAAAGGAGATGTGTTACAAAGGAGCAAGCTCACAAATAACTTGTTAATTAGGAATGATAGGAAAGGAAGTGCAGGGAAAGTTCATGACACTGCAGGCTAGTGAGGCTTTGTGACATGCTCAAACAAAGCACTAGACCTTTAAAAGCTCCTACTCATAATGACATGAAAGGCTATTAGAGAACACATACAGCAAGACTCAGTCAGTTCTTCAAATGGGAGATCTTGTGAAATGCACACAGAAGCAAAGCTGCTGCTGACTTTTTAGGAAGAGGATGAGCAGCACATAATCCATGGATACACCATGTCATTTCTGCCAGACAACTCATTAACGGCTATCAGGGATTCTGTGTCTTTGGAAATATTTAAATAAAGGCTGGATGTTCTGGTGAAAGATCACTGACGGTGTCTACACCTCTCCTGATGGTCCCTTCCTTCTCTTCCTAAATTCCTTGTCTTGCACAGAAGCCATTTCCTATCACCAAACACTTCAGGTTGATGAGAGGTAGAAACTGTTTCTCAGTAGCTCCGGGAAAGGACAAGCCAATTAAAGTTACAGTTACCAAAGGCTACCCAACCTGTAACTCAAAGGTGTTGTTGAGATCACTGTCATTTTCCATTTCCCCCCAGATGGAGAAACTGAGCCAAAAGACTCTGGTCTGCTCTAAATTCCAGGTACCAAGCAGACAGGATTCACCCAGCTGGCTCTTGTCTCACTCCCAACCCCCTGCTTCTTCATTAGCAGGACAGAACATTGCCCTCTCCATTTCTTTTAAATATTCGGAAATATCTGAAATGTGGGTCATTTCTCAGTCCCCAGGTCTGGATATGTACCCTTGCTGCATTCCCAGTGCCTGGGGGGAGATGCTCCTGGTGTGATGCTCCTTTATGGACACTTCCCAGGAGGTAAAACATGAATTGGGGGGGAGCTACAGGCTTCCAGTGTAAACGAATGGGAATGGGGAGTAAGGGATGCGCCATCCTGGCAGCCTAGATGCACCCTGGAGAAGATGGCCAGATGGCGCTGGTCAGGCTTGGCCTCACAGAACCACAGAATTATAGAATCATAAAACAGTTTGGGTTGAAACGGACCTTGAAGATTATCCTGTTCCAAGCCCCTGCCATGAACAGGGACAACTTCCACTAGACCAGGTTGCTTGGAGCCCCATCCAACCTGACCTTGAATGTTTTCAGGTATGGGACATCCACAGCTTCTCTAGGAAAACTGTGCCAGTGCCTCACCACCCTCACAGGAAAGAATTTCTTCCTTATGTCTAATTAAAATCCATTCTCTTTCAATTTGAAGCCATTCGCCTTGTCCTACCTCTACACGCTCTTGTAAAGACTTCCTTTCCATTTGCCTCGTAGCGCCTTTAGGCACTGGAACATGCTGTAAGGTCTCCCTGGAGCTTTCTCTCCTCCAAGCTGAATGGTCCCAGCCTTCTCAGACAGCAGTGTGCTTCAGCCCTCTGAGCATCTTTGTCATCCTCTTCTCTGTAACATGGCCTGACAGGTCTTTCTGGCCTGATCAATGCAGTGCTGCCATTCCCTCTAGGAATTACATTTAAATCTCCTGAAACTCAGGAGAGAACCAGTATTTTGTGGGGCTGCATTGCCTGTGTTGCCCCACGCAGAGCTCACCCCCAAGTGACGGCCACAGCTCCTGAAGACAGCAGTTCAGAGGGAGTCATGGCTGCCAAGTAGCTCACGTTTACCAGCAAATACAGGCATGTAACCAAAGGAATGGCAATCATCAGAGCTCTGGGAAGGGTCACCTGGAAAAGGGATGACAGCTGTGTTAGGTGCAGCTCATTTATGCCTGCACTGTGCTTTTTATGTTTGTTTTGTTTTTGGCACCACCCACATCTCTCATTCAAATTCCTCCGCTCCCTAAGCTCTTCCTCAGAACAAGGCGTAGCTCCAGATTCACATGGCAGTTTTCACACCAGTCTCCCAAAGATGTCAGGCAAGCAGTGAGGTTGTACAGTTCCAAAGTTAGTCTAAAAAACCCCACAACCAAACAAAAAAAAAAAAAATCAAACAATAAGGACCCACCAAACCTTATTAAAAATATTTTGATTCATAGCAGCTCAAGATGTCTTTTGCAAACTTCTTGATTGCTTTAATATTTGATATATTCATTACTAGTATGTTATGTCTCCTGGTGTGCTGCATTTTCCCATAAACATCTCACTGCCACGGACAAAGTTCCAGTGTGTGCTGCATCACATTTAACTTCTCTACAGTTTAAATCAAGACAGGGATTTGATACCAAAATCTCAAAGGGGATTTGCTCTAGGAAGGAAGTATTTCTTTTTTCTTAATGGCAGAATTGTGTCTTAGAACCCCACAGGATCATTTTGAGACTCAATAAAATCAACAGTGTCTTATGCAACTGAAAATTCTGGGAAATGGCAACTGAGAACCTGAAATACCAATTTTTGCATTCCCCATTCTCAACACAGGAGAAGATATTGTCCTAATTCCTAATGTTGTTGTTTCCACTCTGGAAGGGCCTGAATATCAGGGCTTACAATCCTGTGGGAGAGAGTGGCCCTGGAATCTTTGCTACCATTTAGGTTAATATTTAACTCTGTATTTTCATTTAATCTTCAGGATCTTGTGTGCTGCACTGGTAGGAAGCACTCTCGATAAAATCTGCACTCACACAACTCTTGCAAAATAAGAGCTGGTCACTGCTGCAGTGTTTGATCTGTGAAAATCACAGGGTAACATGGCACAGAGAAGGCTGATGTGAGACACAGGTGAGCTACTTCAGTGCCTGTAGCATGGACTGCACAATGCTAAAATGTAGGCATTTAAAGACAGATCATTCAGAGAGTTAAATTCCCTTTTCAGTGAGGCTTGGCTTGCTCTTAAGTTGCCCCTCCACACAACGGGGAGAGATAAAGTAGTTTTCTGATGCACAGATTATGGATCAAGTCTTTAAGGGAATATGTGGTGCTAAGAATCCTTTATGGATTATAGTAGTGAGTGCTTTTCTGAACGAATCTAGGTGTCTACAGTGAGATGCTCTAAATACTGAGATAAAACTTCATCCCCAAAGCATCCAAGTGCTGCCTAATAATTCTTTCCAATCAATGAAGTATTTTAGGACTTTCACAGGATCACAAATGGTTTGGATTGGAAGGGACCTTAAATATTACCTAATTCTAACCCCCATGCTGTGAGCAGGGGTTCGTTCCTTCCACTACACCATGTTGGTCAAAGTCCCAAACAAGCTGTCCTTGAACACTTCTGGGGATGGGGCATCCAACAACTTCTCGTGTCAGTGTCTCACCACCCTCACTGTAAACCCCTTGATTACCTTTCATAACACAATCACAGATAGAATCAAACATATTAACAGCAGGATCAAGAAAAACCCAGCTCATTCACTCACCTCAGGCTTCTTCAGTTCCTCAGTTACATAATTTAGGTTGTTCCATCCATCATAGGACCAGAGTCCCTGGTAAAATGCCACTCCAACTGCCCCAATACCTGCAGTCGTGCCTTGAAAACCATTCTGAAAACTCTGAGTTTGTCCCTTGGCAAGCAGCACCAACCCACCCACCACGATCACCAACAAAGCCAAGAGCTTGGCAGCTGTAAAAATGTTCATAACAGATGTCGCCAGCCTCACGTTGAGACAGTTGATGATAGTTAAAATCAAGATGCAGGCAGCAGCTGTACATTTGATGGCAACCTGCGGAGATGAGCATCCTGGGTAGAACGGCGCAATGGCGTACTCAGCAAAGCTCAGACAGACAGCTGCCAAACCAGCTGGTCTCACCAGGATGACAGAAGTGTAGGCGAAAAGGAAAGCAGGAAAAGAACCAAAAATCCTCAAAATGTAAATATATTCTCCTCCAGACTCTTTAATTATTGTTCCAAGCTCAGCATACGACAAGGCTCCAAACATGGCCAGGAGACCACATGCTGCCCAGATCAGCAGGCTGCTGGCAGGATTCCCCATGTGATGTAGTACCCACTCAGGGGACATAAAGATCCCCGAGCCTATCATGGTGCCTGCAATTAATGACACACCACTAATCAGGCCGACCTCTTGTTTCAGTCTTAACTTCTCCTTCCCTTCACTCAGATCTGTGGATGAACGAAGTGGATCTGTTGTCTTCCTTTCCCTCATTGTGGAAATGTGAGGAGATGTTGTTGAAAGGAGAGAATCCGAAAAAGGATTAAGGCATTTGAATAAGGACTACCTCAGGCTTTAAGGCTTAGTTAATAATTACAAAAGTCACACTGAACACTGTTGAGAAACACAAACTTATCTTCTGCATTTCACATTCTTTCATTACCCATCTTATCTTGGTGATTTATTATGCTGAGTCTGATTATCCCTGAATCTCACTGCAAGCAATGGTAATGGATAGTATCCAGCACCACCTCAGAATCACTCAGCACATTACTGGACTGTGATCCTGGTTATCTCTCCTTCAAATTATGCTTCAAACAGCACCTGAAATAAGGATCAGGTAAGCAAAGTCCCCATGCAAATCTGTACTTTATTCTTTGTTTAAAAGTCAGTGTTCAAGCACTCACTTCAGTGCTCAATCATATTTTCATTCTTCACTGTAACATGATCAAACAAACAAGTCTGCTGGCCAACATGCTATGGCTTTGCTCAACAAGGAACATTTCCAGTGTCTTGATCAAAGAAACAGGCATGTTTTGCTAAAAATAGTCCAGAGATTCTTTTTCTGCACAGTAGTGGGGGCTTTTCCCAAATGTACAAAGTGCAAGAGAAGAGTGAAAAGGCTACAATTACATTTTTCCAGGGCCTTTTTACCACTGTACATAAGGTGTGCACACTTTTACCAGACTAACGATCGTCAGAGCACTTTGTCACAGGTCATTGTACTCACATTTCAATGCACACATGAGAGAAACACGGCACAAGCTTTTGAAGATGCCTCTGAGCCTTACTTAGATATCTAACATATAAAATTCCAGACCCTGAGGCAGGTCCTGCTATGACTATTACATTGCATGAGGGTGTATTTTGTGATCAGTTATATGTATGAAGTATTGAGTGGAAGGGAATTTCCACACGGGTTCCTTTGAACATGAACTAAACCTTGCTGGAGAGCAACTGTCCTTGGAGGTCTCTTGCAAACTTCTGTTGTGATAAGTACCAGAAGTGAGACCTTTCTCTGCCCTTCATGGCAACCACAGACCTTGAATCTTTAAAACTATCTGTCCTCCTCAAACATTTGAGCTAAAAAAAGCATTACTATAAACAGAGCAGTATTTTTATTGTTTGTCTAAAAATTCCCTCTAAATCATTCTGTAAAAGCAAAAAAAAAAACCTAACTAGCTTTGCAGTTCTCTGCAAGAGTTATCTTGGACCCTTCACAAAACTCATGGGTCCGTAAGAAAAACGATATATACAAGTTGCATAATTTTGCATGCTAAGGCAAATAAAGTTTCTCAAATTTTATAATCAGGTTGAAGCCTTTAAAGTTCTCTAAAGAAGAAAAAAACTCATATCTCATTAAAAAGTAGGCAGTTTTAGAGTATAAATGTTATTATGAGATTAGGGAAATAATGAGAAAAGTTTGATGGGTTTCATAAAGGATTTTAGAAGCTGTTCCTAATATCACCTCTCTAGTATTCACTAGGAAATGGATGCCAGCTGGTTTTCTCCTAATTTCAATGTCACAGAAATTCACATCTGATCAAGCGGGTAGCTATAACAAAAGTGAAAGGTTATATTTTATCTGTCAAGTAGTCTTTTAAGCCTTCCTAGCAAAGGTGAGAGTTCTGAGAATAAACATACACGTTGTACTGCAAGGGTGCAAATTAATACATTTCAAGTTAATGGTTTGCAAAGTGGTTGAGAACTTGGAGGGAGGCATGCCAGTAATGCAGAGTATTTTGGTTTGCTTTTACTAAGTGACAGTGCTCTTCTTGTCTGGTTTAGCTAGTTGTAGTGTACTCTTTTTTAAATTGCAAATGACACTGTAAGGTGATGCTGGAATCCTTCAGAAGTCTAAAGGTCTGTTTTTTTCCTGCACTACAGACACTCTACTTCTGTGTGCATCAATACATGTATCATGTATACTAATCCTTATTGAAAACAAAGGCACAAAATATGGTGAGATCAATGCTAAAGGAAAACTTAATATGACCACAGGTAATTCAGTATCTTTCTAGTAAGGTTATAGATATATTTCTCTAACTCTTCTCCTGTTTTAATGAAGGGACTTCTTTTCTGAAGTGTAAATGCAAGGTTCTTTGAGGGTATTTTTTCAAACCTTTACTGTTCTTGCTCCTAGAAATGAATAACTTTTAATCTAATGTTGTAGAGAAAAAAATTAGAATTTCTTCAAACTTGATTATGTCAAAAAAATTTCTGTGAGACCACTCATATAACCGGAATTAATTAACTGGTATGTCAATAGCCTCAGTCAGTTCCTAGAGGAAAGTCTATTTCCAATCCCAGATTCACTGTACTCAGTTCTAACTGCTTCCACCTAAAGTAATAAGGAATCTAATTAATAATAAGAATGAGGCTGTTCCTGTGGAAGCTAAGGCAGTCTGATTGCTTTGTGGGTTTTTTTTCATTGTCCTTTTTTTTTTTTCTTTTATTTTTTTTGACTGATATGAGCAGTAAGGAGCAGCCATAAGATATTTTAGTCAAATGAATTCTCACAATTATAATTTGTCAAAACTGGCTATGTAAAAGGGCAACTCACCACTCCCTTCCAAAAGGGAGAGGTGTAAGAAGGAGTAAAAAAATACAAGTTCTGCCTTCTCCTCGCGTGGAGTAGTAGAGCTTTGTTGCTCAAGCTGTCACCTAATAAATCCCCTACCTGAATCTCACTTACTTTTGACAGTGCAATGGATGGTTGCCATCTACTGGTCCCGAGCAATAATGCGACATGGCTCAGTCCACATTTGGGTTTGGTATTTTGCATTTCTGTCTGAAAAGAAAGCCTAGCGTAAGTATTGTGTCTTCAACATTAAGGGAGCACAAACAGGCTATATTGGAGTTGTGAGTGAAAACTCTCCGTAATGTCTTTATGGCTGCTTTTATCTCAGGAGTAACTACAAGGACTAGAGAAAATTACTTTAAAGGCCAATGTCAGTGGTAAAAACTAGGCAAAACGTGGGCAAATATTTTGCAATATTTAATTTTAGGTCCCAGGAGTTGTATTTGGAACACAGTTATGGGCTTGGTTCCCTGTCCCATGCTTGGAAAAGAGTTACAAATCTCCGGACAGGATTAAAAATAACCTGTAATCTGAGAGTGGAGTGGCCAAAACCATTGCCCATAAGGTTCTTTGGAGGTAGACACCAAAGAAATACTTATAAAATTGTGCAGGGATCAAGATTTTATTATTTTTTTTAATTAAAAAAAAAAAAACCCAACCAGGTTGTATGAGAGGTACTAAAGATTAGAGAATTCATCTAGGACATAATGTGTGCATTTGATGGCCTTCTCTACTTAAGAACATGGAAACTGACAAACCAAATTTGAAGACTCTCGCCTCCAAAATACAAGATGTGAACTGCAGTTGTAGGCAGATCTTGGTGCCTGTGCTTGCCATATAAGTAGAGATGCCTGGCTGAAAACAGAGAGGAAATAAAGGCCAGGAAAGTGGAGATCTGAAATACATCTTGAGCCCAGAAGAAAAAATTGGGGCAGAGCAACAACACAGATGTCCCGTGTGAAAGCAACAAAGGAAAGAGGACCCATTGAGAGGTATCTGCCGGAAAAACAGGAGTCAAATGTGTTTAAGGCTCGACATCCCCAGTGCATCCTGGCTCTTTGCACATCTGAGCCTGAAAAGAGTGCAGCTTTAGGCCTCCACCCCACTGGAGGTGGCCTGGACCCACCAGCTCCTTTCATGTAGTGCCCAAGGGCCAGCAGTGTGTGGTTGCTCCCAAGGCAAGAGAGCCCCTGGCATGGAAAACAGGACTCCTTGGGCAGCAAAGCTCTGGCTTGGAATTTTAAAAATGCCAATGTGAGCTGCAGCTAGCAAAACAAAAAACCAGCTTGGGCTACTGGGAGTAGGATGTTGGGGTGGAAATGACATTTCTGAGGATGCAGGACAGCCCTAGGCTTTACAATGAGAATCAGCACTAAAACTGAAGTTAGTTTATATTTAGAGTAACTGGCTTTCCCTGTCATTTTACAATAGTGGATCTGAAGTCAAGGGGTTAAGAGTGACTCTTAAACCCAATAATCTACCATGAGCTGAGCTAGAGCTCCATGTCTGGGTCTGCAGACAGCCTGCAGCTGAGCTTGAGCTTCCCTGTTCCTGCTCAGCAAGGGCTCAGCATATTCTGGTTCTGCAACTACTAGACTTTTAAAGACTTGCTTTTGTTTTACAGATATTATTTATTAAAGTGTATTTGGTATCCCATGTTTCCAATCAGACACTGAATATTTTGTCTAGTTATCTTACTGTGTTCAAGAGGAAGCTGCTAGTGTCATACTGCACCAGTTAAAAACAAAGAAGTCCAGGTAGAAGGAAATCTCAAAGGCTCAGGAACAGGCTGTCCCTATATGCCAAAAGATGAGTCAGTGGGAAAGAAAGCCAGCCTGACTGAATAGGAAGGTTTTGCTGGAACTCAGGGAAAAAAAAAAAAAAAAGGTTTATGACCTTTGGAAGAAGGGGCAGGCAACTCAGGAAGAATACAAGGATGTCATTAGGTCATGTAGAGAGAAAATTAGGTGAAAGCTCATCTAGAACTCAATCTGGCCACCACAGTGAAAGACAATGAAGAGTGTGGAGGATGAGAGTAAATAGCCTCAAGCTGCATCAGAGAAGGTTCAGGTTGGACATCAGGAAGAATTTTTTCACCCTTTTTTTGAAAAGGCTGTTAAGGATTAGAATGGGCTCCAGAGGGAAGTAGCGGAGTCATCATCCCTGGTGGTGTTTAAGAAACGACTGGTTGTGACACTTAGTGCTAGGGTTTAGCTGGCATGGTGGTATTTGGTCAAAGGTTGGACTTGATGGTCTTGGAGATCCAACCTAAATGATTCTATGATTCTATGATACTAGCTGCTCTAGAAGATACTGATGGAGTAGGATGAAACACCGATGAAATGAAAACCACAGCTGAAAAGAAATAATTACAACTTGCAAAAGTACTGATCCCACCACTGTGTGCACAGGTCGAGTTACTCTATCAAGTGCTATTGCTACTTTTTCTTTCATCAACTGAGGGAAATTATACTGACTTCTTCCTTCACTTTGTATTTTCTGGGTTTATAGCTATATACATTTACAAAGTGTGTGTGCGTGTGTGTATATATATATACACACACACACACACAATCTGTCCTGTTTTCTTTTCCTAGCAATACCTTATATTAGTCTTAATAATTTATTTGCATTTGTTTGTACTCTTAAGAACTCCTTTTAATTGTTGGAATTAAGTTTTCATTTATTTATTAAGTTTAATTCAAGATTAGATTATCTTTCCTATACAAAGTCTGTTTTGCAGAATCATTATCAAATGAATGCTATCGTTACCAGAATACAAATAAAAATTTTCATGAAGACTTTCTATCAAACAAAATTAAAAATAGAATTTAAACATGCCAAAATTATATCACTAACACTAGATAGTTTTATTATTTTTAAAACAAACTTTTACAACACACACTTAGAGCTTAACCTGTAAGTCTATACACACTCTGTTAAGTAGCATTCTACAATAAAATAGTCTTCTCTGTACTATTCCTGTCAGAAACATAGTAATAACATTGACCCAAATAATTCAAGTTTTCCTTAGGTGAAAAGGAGACAGAGTAACTGCAGGTACTAAACCGAATTCCTAAAAATTGCATGAAAACTGTTCCCTATTTTGAATAAAACCGTGTACCAGAAGTGATATTTTGGGCCCACGGAAGGCAGCTCCCTTCCCCAGCCTGCCCCACTGCTGCCATAACGTCTTCCTCCCAATGACCCTGAGGACTGAAGGGCTGTTTATGCACCTGCCTCTTTTCTTCTTCTTTATCACAAAAGCAGGGGAAGCACCAGCTTTGGTAGTGTGGCACAGCAGAGGACCTGCCCCACTACTAGGGGACTGGGAAAAGTACATGGAAAACATCACCCAGGAAGGAAAACAGGGTAATGTTGCATGCAGCAGCTGGTGAAAGTTTTGTGAGCTGCCTCCGCCTGTTTGCTTTCCCTGGGCCACAGTCGGGAGCGCAGGGTGGGACCCGGTGGCTTATCCTTGCCCGGCACTGCTGCTGTCAACACGTGCGAGGCAGATCACCCTTCCACTGCTCTCCCCCCATGCAGGGGTGGGACGTGCTTAAGCTTGCAGTCAGGGCCAGAGTGAGGGCAGGGTTTGCCATTCTGTGCCCAAAACACGTCTTCTGTGGAGTGGCTATAAGCTGTATGATGGGCTCTGGGCCATGCTTCCAGCCCTGGGAAGCTGATCTCCTGGGATAAGCTTAGCCAGAGTCAAGAGGGCTCAGCCAGTCTCCATGCCAGTTACTGCCCAGCTTCTCAAAGAGCTAAGACAAGGGGTTAATATTTATGCTGTTTAATTGTAACATCACTTAGACTCTGTCAAATATAAAGGAAAAAACAATGCTTGCCTGGAAAAGTCACATAAGTTATGACACTCTTTTACATCTCTAGCTGGTGCTTTATGAAGTTGCAACAAATGCATTTTCCAGCTAATGCTTCATTTTGTGCATTTTTACCAAAAGAAAAACTAATGATCTTGGAAATATAGTGATGTGTTGAGACTGTAATTCCACCCATATGCTTTGGTTAAAGCTAAAAATAGATATGCATAAAAGGAAGGATGAAATGGATTAACAATCTTTTCTTGGCCTTCCAGGGGAGGTATGTGTGGGAGATAGGGACAAGGTTTTAATTCCACTTGGTAAATTTTCATCTGAGATTGTATGAAGAAAAGAACTGTGTTTAAAGGTTTGGAGGACTCTTTCTGGTCTCCAGATCATAGGTTCCTAATTACCCTTGTCAGTGATGCAGTCAGCATGATGTAACGTGGATGTACAGGAATCACTCTTAAGTAGTGTTGTTCTCTTGAATGAAAATTGGATGCATCTACAGATGTTGTCCTCTAATTCTTAGCCCTCAGCCAAAATGAGTGGAAAGGCACTCTTATTTACACATTAAAACTTCCTGATTTGCAATCCACTAACAGGATGTATTACAAGGGACAAAGTTTTCCAGCCAAACTGGATTTCCATCTGGAGCCAGCTCAAGCCAGTAGGCAAAGCAAGCCACAGGCTGCAGGGTGTGGTCTCGTGCCTACTGTTTCTGTGCCAGGGAAATGGGAATTGATTATTTCCATTTGAAGAGCTAATCTCTACTTCCCACTTACAAAGCTCTTTGCTCCCTATGTCACAGAGACAGCAAAGGTATAGTTGACTGGGTGGTGGGTTCCTCCCCCAGAAGCTCCCTCAGGAAAACAAAGCATTTCTCTTCCCTCTCACCCTGCCCTTCCCATTTTCTGTGCCAGATGCCGGCTCACCCTTGGGTCCCCACCCCAGCACTGGGGGTGTGGATGCAGAAACAGCTGTTGGGCCCTGATAGCAGATTAGCTGAAGACAAGGGTCCTGTACTTCAAAAGAGGAAGAGATGACTCACAAAAAGAGCTTGAATTTTGCGATATTTAAACACGCATTGTTTCAGCTCAATGATTTTCTTGTTTTGTTCTGTGTTTGACTAACTTCCTAGGAAGAGGGATGCATCAGAAACAAGAGAGGAAATTTGGAAGTCTATAAAACCTGCAGATATAATTAAAGGTAAGCCCACAGAGGTATGAATACACTGCTGCTATTATTTATGTAATATGTGCATAACATTTGCACCACTTTTCAGTATTACAGTACTCAACCACTTTGCTTATGCTCAGGAAGCAAGATGGAATTTCCCTTCCTCAGTCTGTGTCTGGCATTCTGTACTCACTGTGCTGTGTCTTGCTGCTCTGAAGGCATGTTTGGCACAGAATAAGGTTTGGGTTCTCTGCATGGAAATGCGGGCCAGTGGTATGTCTTCATGCTATAATGATGAGTCAGAACAGAGGTCTGAACTAGCTGTGAGCTAATACAGCTGTGCTCCATTTTGGTATTTAAATGATGTGTCCAGTCATCTTGTTGCTTTTGGTTGGGCCCCCGTGACACTCTACAAGAACAGGAAATTCTGGGGAGCTTCAGGTGCAGTTAAGATAAAAAAATATATATATATAGCCTAGTGATTACACCAAAAGAGCAGAGATGACTGCAAACATCCAAATGTTACCCTAAGCAAATTCCCCTTGATGTCAGAATGCTGGTTCAGAGCCCTGTCAGAAGAACCTCTGGGAGTTGGGAGGATCAGTATATGATATAGCAAGAGGTAGAAGGATATTAATGAACAAAAGACATGAAATTATATAAGTCAAAGCACTGTTGCAGATCTTTCTTCTAGTTTATCCTTTGCTCTATGGCTACTCATTTTTGAAGATATAGAGAAGTTCTAGCTCATGCAAGTTAAGTTGGTGAAACTCTATGCAAAAAATTTCAAAACTTCTGGATATGCTTTTAGGGTTCTTATAATGTATTTCCCCAGGAAATTAAAAGAAAATGAAACAACATTCTTCTCACTCTTCCTTGTTCTGATATGGCTGAATTATGTCATCCTAAGTGCGCAAAAAAAAAAATACTCCCTATTATTCAGAACTCTTGTGCTTGCTTCCATTACCTTGGATATTTCTTTGAACTTTTTTTCCCCTTTTCAGAAATTAGAATGTTTACTCATTACTGCTTAATATATGAAATGAGTGACAATTAATTTGATACTCAACTCTGAGGTTTCATTCTTTATACTGAATATCATATGTGATCTTCAGCTCTAAGAGCCACAGTCTGCCTCTATCATGAGGAGTTCCTGAAACTTAATTCTCCCCTGGAAAAAGAAATATACTTTTATTGAGACACTTTTTTTAAAGAAGCTTTTTATAAAGATAAGCATTGATGTCACTCTGTTGTGAATGAAGTGAATGTGAATATGAAAAAAGCCGGTGTTATCTCTGGCTTTGCCACTCCACAGCTATTCACATTCATTCATGTACGTGAGGTGATGCCATTAGTGGCTCTTGTTGTGTTACAATGGCAGTCTCTGGTGGTTGTGACTCTGAGGTATGTTTATGAAGTTTGTTTAGACCTCAGCCGATTATGAGGGGGTGAAAGACTCGGGTACCAAAGCTGTTCTGCAGGAGAAACGAGTCTTCAGCTGACACCTCCTCAGCCATTATAGCATAGACTTACTTAGCAAAGCATTTCCAGAAGAGATATTTCTTTCTTGGGACAAGTTCATGGTGATCTGTGCCGCAGGGCTGCACACTCCACTCACTGACACCTCCTCTCATGCACTTCCTTTAATCCTCTTGTTCTTGTTCTCGCAGACTTATGACCTGGCTGATAATGTCTACAGGAGCAATGACCATGTGTGTAACTGAATGGCAAGTCAGCATTTTAGAACAGTATATAGTAATGAGTCATTCAAAAAATGGGATTATGGACAAAATTTACTATAATACAACTGTGAATTTTCTGTTGGTGCTAAACTGAAGTGTTCTTATGTGCAATTGCTCAGTATGTTATGCCAGTTGCTATCTAGTCCCTAAAAAACCCACAATACATGGCCTTCCCCGAAGAAACTTACAGTTGCACATACAGGTAGGGGGAAACAAATATAAATAATACCACCATTTTGAGAAATAAAGCAGACTGGCCTTTTCAGCATACTGTGAGCCTGGCTGTTGTCAAATGGATTTACGGGAATAATACTAGGAGAAGGCCTTTTTGTACCAGTTTTTGTGTTAAATGGGAAATTTGAAGGATGATAACTAACTCAGAAGAGTTCTTCCCACACATGGGATAAAATGCTTAAAGCATGTAGTTTTAAACATTAAAACTGGATGCAGTTGCATAACTTGGGTCAAATGTTTCCTTATCAGTAGAGAGGGTGGAGACAGAAAGAGGCTGTCAAGATTGAGGGAATTCAGACAACAGTATCAGCACAAGAAGAAGCAGAAGAGCCTGAGTTAATGAACAGGTTAAATGGTCAAAAGCAATAGGACAGAAGATCAGCCCTGACTTAGCACATTAACGGCTGTGGCAGGGAAAGGCAGTGCTTGTGAAGCAATGGTGGGGTAAAAGGATGTGTGACTGGGAAAGTTCTGCTTTCCAAAGAGTCTTCGCCTGCTAAGTCTGTTTCTCTGAGGCTCTGGAAACAGATTACCCAAGGGGGAGGCTCGGCTCACTGGGACAGAGTTCTTATCGCAGTAAACCCCCCTCTGTTTTATGGTCACTGATGGTCTAAAACATGAAATATGAACAAATTCCTATAGCAATGCATCTAGCAGCATGTCTAGTGATTGCATCATTTCAGACTAATTGATTTTTATTAATTAATTGTATGTCTGCTGACAAAATGGAATGCAGAGCCCAATGCTTTGGGTGCCTAGATTTGGTATGCAATGATGGTACGATGTGGGAAAGTTAACTTCCGAATGGGATCTGCTCCTGCAAACGCATAAAATGTACATCTAGATCAGCACATTTTACCAAGATACAGCTCACAAGGGACATGCTAAGGACATAAACCAGCATTCCATGGCCCTGCTCTGGAACACGGACAGATAGGTCCAGTGGTTTCAGAGCTGCAGGGCTGTCCCTCAGTGAGGGTGTAGGTAGTTAATTGCAGCTGCTGTTTCAGAGAACTCAGAGGCTCACAGATCCATGACTGCCCCTCTTAAACTGTAGGATGACAGCTAGACTGAGGATTAGACAGGGGATAGTTAGGTTTGGGGTTTGGACTAGAAGGTCATTAATTCCCTTCCAACCCAAAACTACTCCATGCTTCTCTGACTAAAGGCCAGCAAGGCCATTAAGCAGAAGATCAGAGATGAGATAATGACTTCTTCCCTGCAGAACAGCCCAGCTGCAGCAGAGGGCAGCCAAAGTAGGCTGCTGATTTTGGGGACTCTCCAAGGAAGCCATGCCTGTAAATCCTGAGCAAAGGAATCAAATCTGGGTGCTCCCCAGTCCTGGGAGTGGAGGATGTCACACACTTTCTTTTAAAAGAGTGAAACCTTTTGTAGTGACCCTCATTTTTTTGTGGAGATGGTTTGAGAGTGTCTACCACATCTAGCTGTTTCGTTTTCATGGAGGAATACCTTAATTTTAATTAATTTAATTAATTAATCAGGTTAATTATTTGCTACCCTGCTAGATCTAACAGCATTGTTTGCCAAAACTGCTTGGGGACATGAAAGTCATGGCACAGCAGGATAAATTCTGTTTGTGTACAGAGTTTTAGGTCCTGAAGTTTGTGGCTTTAGAAAATGAAGACCTCTTCATGATTAGGCACCAGCTGAGTGGGAGTGATTAGGGCTGCAGTGTTCAGTTTCTGTGAGTGCTCCTCAGTTAAGCGCCTTACCCAAGGTCTCGGAGGAAGACTGTGGATGAAGGCAAAGGCATCCAGCCTTTCTGTATCCTTGGCTACTTCCTTAAACTGTAGACTGTGTATTTGTTTAGTATTTTTCATTGAGGATATTTATTCACAGAAAAACACAATCCATAACTGTGTTAAAGGAGTTCATCTGAAACGTCTTTAGTGTAAGCAGAGCACAGTCAGCTGTTAACACATCCTTTAAAAGAGGAATAGCCAGGAAAAGCATTTTGTAATGGAGTGATATCAAGTAAAACTATCTAAAGTATTAAGTACTTTTAAAGTTTCCACTCAGAACAAAGGCAAGAGAGAAGGGTATTTCATATGTTAGCATGAGTCAAAAAACTTTAGCACCATTATTAAATTGTGAGGTGTGTGGTGGCGGAATTGTTTTGTTTTATTCTTTTTTTTTTTTTTTTTTTTTGAAAAATACTTCAGAAAATAACCAAATAATTGTATTTATCAGATAAAAACCCCAAACTGATTGTACTTAAACATTTATCTGTTTCATGATCAGGTTGGGTTTTCCAGTACTGAGAAGCACGCTGATGTGGAAACCATTCAAGCTTATGCTTAACAAATGCATGTTGAGTTCTTAGTGAAGATTTGCTGCTTTGTACAAATGCTGATTGGAATTACTGAGGACAAACAGGGACCCCAGAAGGGTCAGAGCTGGAGAGCTGGTGTAATGTACACCAGCTGCTGTAAGTGTTCAGGATGCCAAGAGCATAACAGGGTTTCCTTCAGTCCCAGCTGGTCTGCATGAAGCAAAGAGCTGGCTTGGAGGCTGTGACTTAGGGGCCTTCCCTCCTCCGTAAGCACAGGAATTGGTTTTTCAGCCCTGCAGCCTCCCTGGAGACAGGCCCAGGTGGCAGTGGGACAGGACACTGGGGATCACAGAGATTAGCCATGCGAGTGACAGCAGGCTGCAGACATCTGTGTATTTAGCTGACTAGTATTAGGCTCAAGAAATCATTTTCATTTCTTGCAGAAATGTTTCTATCTTTATCAGGAGCTGGGAACTTTTATGTTCTTAGCCATGTCTATAAATACTGAAAACAGTGAGGATTTTCTCCTTTGAGACATCTCTATTTTTAAGAACACAGTTGGTAGTCACAGCCATCTCATCCACACAACTGCTGCGCCAGCAGTAGCACCAGTACAGGTGCTGTTCCTGCAGCCCAGCCCGCCCGGAGCCACTGCGACAGGCAGGGCCTGACTCCTCCCTGCCTACACAACAAGGCTCGGCAGCAGCGACGGTGCAGCGCCCACAGGACCGAGAGCCAGGTTTTGTGTGAAGGTTTGATCTGTGGATGGCATCTGTCACTGTTTCCTGCAATGGAGCACTCTCTAGCCAGGCTCTTGAAGAATGGGTAAAAAAGTAAAATAGGGGATTTTCTTGTGAAAAGCATGTTTTAAAATGTCACTGACATGCAGAGATCCCTCTAATTTTTAGGGGCTGATGAATGTGCAGAATTTATGCTCATATTGAGTGAGGTTATCAAGACCCATCTCTGGCAATGCCTACCAGCACAGAACCATATTTATGGACAGCACCACCCCACTGTACCAGCAATCCCATCTTTATCTCTCTCAGGAGAAGGGAATAATTGGCTCTTTGCCCAAAATCACCACACAGTAACTATCAATGCAGCAGGTATCTAATAAATTAATAACTGCTGAGATGCATTTTTGTTTTTTGTAACACATACATGCAAACACACATCCCACAGGTGGTGCTGGGCCTGGGGACCTCCGGAGCCACCAAGGACCACTGGGGACTGCTGAAACAGGCCTCGCCTCCCCTTTGTCTCCCAGGCCCTAGGTGGGCACTGCCTCCCACCGCCACACTTACTGAAAAGCCTGAAATCACAGAACCACAGAATAGTTAGGATTTGAAGGGACTGCTGCAGATCATCTAGTCCAGCCCCTGCCAAGGCAGGGTCACAGGAATGTGTCCAGGCGGGTTTTGAATGTCTCCAGAGAGGAAGATTCCATGACCTCCCTGGGCAGCCTTTTCCAGTGCTCTAGCACCCTCAGTGTAAAGTTCTTCCTTGTGCTGAGGTGGAGCTTCTTGTGTTTTAGTTAGTGGCTACTGCTCCTGTCACTGGGCACCCATTAAAAGTGTGGCACCACTCAGATGCCAGGCACTTCAGGCTGGAGGAGACTGAGGGGAGATCTCATTTCAGTCTTCATTCTCATCATGAGGGGAAGTGGAGGGGCAAGTAGCAATCTCTTCTCTCTAGTGACCAGACAGGATCCAAGGGAATGGCTTGAAGCTAAGTCAGGGAATGTTGAGGTTACGTATCAGGAAAAGGTTCTTCACCCAGAGGGCGGTTGGGCACTGAAACAGGCTCCCCAAGGCAGTGGTCACAGCACCAAGTGTAAGAGAGTTCAAGAAGCACTTGGACAATGTTTTAAAGCACATGGTGTGTCTCTTGGGATGTCCTGTACAGGGCCAGGAGTTGGACTTGATGACCGTGATGGGTCCCTTCCAACTCAGCATATTCTATGATTCTGTGATTCTCTTGGCACCCGCCTTTGAAATTCTTACCTGCATTAATGAGACCCCCTCTCTGTTTTCCCTTGACTGAACAGGCCCAGCTCCCACAGTGTCTTCTCATAGGGGAGATGCTCCCGACCCCACATCATCTTTGTGGCCTCCGCTGGACCCTCTCCAGTAGCTCCCTGTCTTTCCTGCACTGAGGAACCCAGAACTGGAGACAGTAAATGAAAGTGAGCAAACATACACAGACGAACGCTATCCCTGTCTTGTGGCGGGAAGGACAAGGACAGGGACAGGGACAGACACATCGCCTTCCCGCGGTGCCCGCGCTGAGGGGCGGTGGGCGGCGCATGCGCAGCGGACGGGGCCGGGGGCCGCCACCTCCTCCCTCCGCCTCCCCGCGGGNGGTGCGGGGCCTGCGCGGCGGCCTCGCCGCCTTTGTGTCCGCCCGGGAGCGGCGCTGAGGTGGGGACGGAGCGGGCGCCGTGCGGTGCGGTGGCGCCGGGGGAGCGAGGGAGGGAGGGGCGGCATTGTGCTCTCGGAGGGGCTCGTGGGGAGCCGCCCCCGACCCGGCGGGGTGCGCGGGGCTGGGTTGGTGCCCGGGAGGGCGCTGGGGGCCCGGGGCAGCTGGGGGCGGACGCAGCGCTGGGGCTACAATGGGCTCCGGCTCGCGGGCAGCGGAGACGGGGGCGGCGCTCGGACCCCACGGGCCATTGCGTGGCTGGGATCACACGGGCTTTGTTCGAACGTACGAAAAACTTGTGTTATTTTTTTAGTACTCTTAAAGATAATAACCGCTTCCTGAGAGTGCAGCGAGAAGGCCAAATGCCTTCGGTAGCTGGTAGCACACAATGAAGCGGTAGGGTTTAATTCAGCTTCAAACGTGCCCGTGCAGACCACAATAACAAAAAGTTGAAGAAAATGCCTCCTGTCCTGAGTGGGTCGTGCGTACAGCGAACAGTTTGGGATTAATCTCCGTGGCAGTTACTGTGCAAAGATTTTTGGATTTTGTTTTGGCATTGTTTTCTTTCGTGTATTTCCTAAGGTCACACTCCTATTTCCTTGAGAGAAAATTAATATATTTGGGGCGGTTTATATTCTTCTGGTTTACAGTTCGTAGCAAGATGGCTTAATACCAAAATGTGCAGCGTGTTTGAGCTGTGATAAAAAGGTTCTTATCACCTGCTTTCGGGATGCTTTTTTCTGAGCAATTAGATGTGTATGAGCAATGAGAATCGGTAAAACTTCTTAAATCGCCTAATATTCACTTTACGCTACATGTTAACAAAACACTTTGAGGTTTATTTTACTTTCTCTTTGTTGCATCTCCACTGAGAGATCAGGCCTTCGTAGTTGCAGTGAGCTGATGGTGTAGCTCTTCAGGTATGTGGGATATGAAGGCATTTGAAATATAATTGCTATGCCATGTTACCATTTTTACATATAAAGCATAGTATTTTGTTATATTTAGTCACGTCTAGGTTTAAAACCAGATGTTAACAACAGTCGCAGTTTTGTTGAGAAGCTGAGGGAAATGTTGCCTACTTTGCTCAACAACTCTGTGTCAACGTGAATATAAATACGCTAGGGAAGTGGGAGAAGGAAACTCGAATAAAAAGGGAAATGCTAATTTAGTGGTGGTGTAGTTTGGGTTATATGTGTGGAAATGACAGCAAATCACCTGACAGTTTTCTGAAGTGTTCAGAGTTGAAAATTTGGAATTTGGCCCAGCAGAATGGTTAGTAGGCAAATGCATGCGAGAAACTACTTGATAATGCACATTCTGCAGTTTATTATGTGAATGTTGTGCATAGGAAAGTCCATGTTATTTGAATAGTATTTTTGTGCATTAGTAAGAATGGTTTGTTTGGGTTTTTTTCCCCTGTAGTATCACTCTGTAGTACTGAATCGTTTTCTTCTATGTTAAGGGTTGTTGGCACACTGCTGAGGCAATTGTAATTGTATCTGGTGTCGTGACTGAGCTAATAGTGCAAGTAGTTGGCTGAAAGAGCTGGGCTTGCCTGTCTTTTTATGAGAAGATGCCTCTTGTTATGACAGTATATATTAAATCTTGCACTGGATTGTGGAGTACACTGAAGGCTTTATGTAGCTGTTTTCCTTGGGTGTTTCTCTGCAATGTTCTTGGTGGGACAGATGTTGCAGATGTGTAGGGCAAGTACATTAACAAAACATCAGCTTGCTGAGTACTGTGAACTAGATCTGATTTTTAAACAGCCCTTTCTAGTTCACTTTTAGACGTTGCCCCTCCCCTTGATATAATATGTGACTATGCACTGAATAATCAACATGTGGAGGCATTCTCCTTGATAATTTCATCTTTTTCTTTGCACAGTGGTTTCCAAAACCCCAAAATTATTAGACCAAGTTTTTATACAGAGGCAAGTAAGCCAGCAGAGGTTTTGAATTCCTGCTTGTATGTCTTCCTGCTTTTTTTTTTGAATGTGGAATTATATAAAAATTAACTGTAAATTGCACTAAGAAGAAACCTAAATTCTCTTGAATGCTAAATTCTGTGTTGAGAATTTCCTGTAAAACAAGCATTAATACACTGTATTTTCTTTAAAAAAAGTTTGATAGAAACTCTACAGAGGAAACAACGTAAGACAGTAGACATGATGTAAAATTCTTTTCATTGTGTCTGTCAAAAGTGTAGATATGTAAGAGAGTTCTTTCCCTTCAAATAATTCAGGTGAAAATGTTTCTCTCGCTTAATTGGGATTTCCCCACCCATAACATAACTGTTGTCATTTGTTCCTCATAGTGCAGCAGTTCCAGTGTTGCCACAAAGCCAGTGCCCAGGCCTTTGTCTTAGAAATGGGGCAAAAAATCTTTCATTTAATAGCTCCTATAACAAATAATACCAATTGTGTAGTGTTGCTAGTAATAAAGTTGGAGGCACTTTACAGTCATATAGTGGAAAAGCATTTTAAATTACATGAAAACATGTAAAGGATTCAGTTCTAGCTGCTTCAGTGTCATTTCAAACAAGTTGAATAAAATTTATAAAATAGCTTGCATGTGGAAACTTTAAAGCAAGATTTAGTTTGGATCTTACTCAGAATACCTGCTTTTAGAATAGTAGGCAACAGCTGGTATGTGAAATGTTTAGGTTACAAAAAAAGACCACTTATCTCTAAAGATTATATTTCATTATTGCTTAACAGATTTTTTTTTTTGGTCTAAACATGGCTATTTAAGAGCAGTTTAGGTATGTGAGGAAATACATCTGAAGAGGTTATGACAACCATCTTAGGAGTTAAGAAGGAAATGCAGAACTTTGTAGCAAAAGCATCTCAGTAATAATCTACATTTGACTCCTTTACCATCTCTGCATATGCATCTATTTGCACTAAGCTAGAGTGGTGATATGATCCTCTGTCCTCTGTAGGCTGTGCTAAAAACATATCTGCAGCCTTTGTAGGCAGGCTTATTTTTTGACAACAAATATTTGTGTACATTTGACTAAGTAATCTGGTGTATGGTTTGT
This sequence comes from Rhipidura dahli, assembly GCA_013399225.1. Lineage (NCBI taxonomy): Eukaryota > Metazoa > Chordata > Aves > Passeriformes > Rhipiduridae > Rhipidura > Rhipidura dahli. Next base: position 52,064 of record VXAC01007679.1, read on the forward strand.
AGCTATGATTACTTTTAGTTTAATTTTTCATACAATGCCAGGATAGGTAACCTTTTGCTTCATTAAGGTGTTGGCAAAGGTCTCAGTTACAGGTTATATGTCTGGTTGTCTGTCTCTCTGTAGAATGCTTTCCATATGTAAATCCTAGTGGAAATAAATGGAGTTATGTCAGACCTATGTTCATAACTTCGCTCTTAGATTTCATCCATATTTTTTCAGGAAGAATTTTGCGTGATGGATTGAACTAGTCATACATATTTTGCATGGCTGATACGAAGTTTCATGTCGAATTTGATCATAAATCTCTTCAAAGAGGAAGTGAGTCTTTAAAAGCTGCTTTAAGTTCCATAACTCTTCACTTGTGTGTATTGATTAAATACAAAGCTAGACTTGCTGGAAATGACTTTGTGTAGCTGATCTAAAAATAAGGAGTCTGTCTGGCTTGACTCATATTTTTCAAGTATCTTCTGTTTATCTCCCTTATGATATATATTGCTTAAATTCTGACATGGTACAGTGATGACTTAATAATGTAGTGTGAAGAAGTTGCTGAACTCATGTTACTACGGTATTTTGACAATAAGCAAATATCTACTGTAAAAGTATTGATAAGACAGTGTAGCTTTAGATCTTGCATTACTCACAAAACCAACACTGTTCAAGATTATAAAAAAATACTTCTACCATATAACTGTCTATATATCATGTATTTCCTTAAAGGTGTGACATTTGGTAGTCTGTAAGACTCAGTGAATAGGGGGTAGAATTGTGTAGAGGGATTAAAGGACTGGTTTATTTTGTCTATATTTGAGATCGAAGTGTTGTAGTCTGATTAAATATCTATCCACATATGTTAGATTTTAATTGGACTTAACACTTTCCTTTAGCATGAAAAATAAGACATTTCTTGGTCTTGAATATTTTTTTCTCCCTCAAAAAGTACTTACTTTAGGTTGTGGGTGGTGTTTTGGGTTTTATTTATGTCCATTCACATACTAAAAGGTTGATAATACATCGGTTTTGGTAGATTAAGAATGCATGGAGGTCATTAAGTGTGGGTTTTCAGGCAGGTAGAGGTATTTTTTCCTGAGAGGATTTTGTCGATACCAGAGTGTTTAGCTGTTGTCATTTTTAAGCCAAGTCTTAAATGTTTCACAAGTGAGCTGATGAAATTAATTTTCATCTGAGCCTGAAATCCTTATTTTGTGAAGACCCCCAAATGTACTGTTGTGTGGGTTAGAGATGTTTAATATCAATTACTATGTTAGAATGTTATGTGGCTTAACACATTTGAAAGAACAACTGAGGCTGGGGCGTGAGATGTAGTTCAGATGGAGAAGTTAGTTTCCTGTGCTACTTTGTTACATTACTAATTATAGAATCAGACATAGCAGTAGAACAGAATTTATGGTTTTACACATCATGCTGAGTAATAATGTAAAAGAAACTGCTGCCTTTGTGATCAAAAATTATATTTTGATTTTTTTAGCAAGGAAATATGTGGGCAAGCATTTATAATGTATGAAGTGCTACCATTTTAATATATTGTTTTGTAAAACACTCTGTGGTACTTTTTTTCTTTTAGAGTCTTAGTTTGGCAGTGGTATTTAAGGTTTAAATCAGTAAACATATTTACCGATAAATACTGTTCTTGTATTGCTTAGACTTTTTTTTTCCCAACTCTAATTATAAGAGCTACATATTTAAAGGTATGTGGGAAAGCCTTTTATGTTATCAAGAGTCTTTCTTTTTAGCATTCTATGAGGAATGAGCATTCCTTGTGTCCTCCTAGGCATGAATGAAGTGTCCTGGCAGGAGATCAGAGGAATGATGCATGTGAGCACTGGTCAGGAAGCCAGGGGGTTTGGAATAGGGCTTGCCCCAGCTGGAACAGTAGCTGCAGTAACCTCAGGGCTCAGTTCAGGTGGCAACACTCCTCACACCATCCTTGTGTGTCAGGTGCTTCCAGTGTCCAGGTACCCCTCAGTGGACATTCTCCATGCCACCGTTGGAATTTCTTCCAGCAGCAGGCTGGAGGGCAGCTGTGTGTCCGGCAAACACTGACGGCCCACAGGAGATGGCATTCATATAGGTCATGCAGTAGGTCATTGATTTGTTTTTCATTGGAACAGTTGCTGGTATTTTGTGCCAAACCCACATCTTTAAGACCAATATGTGTGAATTAAGCTGCTTTTTCAGGGCTGTAATAATCTAAACTCTAAAACTTGCCATTAATTTTGTTAAAGCAGTTACAAGTGAAACTGGATAAAATAATTTTGAAATGTTCAGTTGAAACCATTTGTTTAACTTGCATAAGCACTTCATATTTCTCTGAGTACCTGTCTTTTATCAGAATATGGTAAAATAATTAGTTTTGAATTTATGCAAAGCAGTTGGTTCAGTTTGAAAAGGCACACACTCCTGGTAGGCCTTATGAGAAGTAATATGCATTTAGTACTGAGTCTTAGTTGTTACACTTAGAGATAAAAATGTTTTATTCAGGTGAAATAGAAGTAGAATTAAGTGTAGATTAAAATGTAACTCTTTCTAGAAGAAAAAAAAAATCAGTTTTTAACCCTTTTGCCCTCAAATATTTGATTGATACAGCTTCCTAAGTTTCTTTTAAAACTTTTGTTTGGATTTGAAGGTAGCAATTGCTTTCTCCCCCAGAATTCTTGTAGTGTGCCACAGTTTAAGTCCACAAGGAACTTTTTGCACCTTCCCAAGCCCAAGGATTTAGGAATTGTACTCAAAAAAATGTAGTAAGTATAGGAGCAAACGTAAATAAACAAAATTTGCTGACCTTATGAGCAGGAATGCTTGTTGTGAATTCATCTTTTTCTTCATGTGTTCTTTCAGTCGTTAATTTCTTTTGGCATTTTGTTTCTGGCTTTAGCCTTTTACTCTTTCCTTCCTCTTCTACTGACCTACATAGTAAAATAAAAAATCTTTTACCTGACACCCTGCTTCATGCTGTATCACATTCTTTATTACTTGTACAGAAACCATAAAGCAGTTTTGTAAATCTAAAATTCTACGATATTCTATTTGTCTATTTGAATACACTTTGCTGAGAGTGAAAGTTAGTTTTTCCTTGCTAGTGGAAGCTATACAGGAAATGGTGCTGATTTTTCTCTAGCATTTCTCAAGGCTGATAAGTTGTGTAGGTAAAATTATTCACAGGTAAGTTAATTCTGAATAACAGTTGCATCTCCTGATTCTGCCACCTGCTTTCCATCCCCAGTGATGAGAGCTGTGCCTTTATCAGCAGCTTTATTTAGTTCAGTCAGGTCCATCCAAATACTTCTAGATTCCTTTTGCAGGTGAATGTCATGAACCTTGTATGTGTTTTCTGGTCACTTGAACGGGGATGCAGAGGAACTACTCTTAATTTTTGAAGTGCTTCAGTAGTTCTGTGCATAATGAAGGTTTGGTGAAGGGGGAGCTACTATTTGGTGTACTATATGAGATAGTAGTTTCCAGCTTACTGCGATTATTATACTGTTGTGCCATTTTTTGACTCATTTGTTCTCATTTTTCCTTAGCAATATAAACTAGCAGAAATCAATGACAAATGTGGGAACTTCTCCATTTCAATTCTTTGATTTGAGTTCTGTGTACCAGTGTTCTTTGGGATTTAGTTAAGATACAAGTTGCTGTTTTGTTGGGGGTGTATTGGGTTTTGTTTGGGGTTTTTTGGGGTTGTTTTTTTAAGAACAGAAAACTATAGAGTTAGAAGTACTAAAGAAGTGGGTTTTCTAAAATCTATGCAAACAGTGGAAGGAGTTTAGCTGGGATTATGTTCTGTGTCTACTACACAGACTGTATAGGTTAATATATTAAAGATAGAAAATGTTTATGCATTCAAAGAAAAAAATGAAAGAAAACTAGTAGAAGCAAAAATAGTAGACAAACCTCTTGTAATGTCTGATGTTCAAAGAATCACTGAATGGTCTGGGTTGGAAGGGACCTTAAAGATCATCCAGTTCCAAGCCCCTCCACCACAGGCAGGGACAGCTTCCACTAGATCAAAGCCCCATCCAGCCTGGCCTTGAACATTTCTAAGGATAGGGGATCCACAGCTTCTCTGGGAAGCCTATGCCATGCCTCACCAACCTCACAGTAAAGAATTTGTTCCAAATACCTACTCTAAACCTGCCCTCTGTCAGTTTAAAGCCATTTACCCTTGCCCAGTCCCTCCATGCCTTGGTCCAGCTTTGCTGTAACCCTTCAGTACTGGGAGGTTCACTAAAGTCTTCTGGGAGCCTTCTCTTCTCTAGGCTGAACAACCCCAGCTCTCCACCAAAACCCCAAGAACTTCCCCCCAGCATTGTACTCGATCCAGTCTTCCAGGAATAGTCTTCTGTCAAGTAAGCCTGAGCCCTTAAGTGGTGGATTCAAGTAAATACAGAATGTGTAAAAACATTGTATCCATTTTCATACCAGGATGTACCTGATACTTTTTGACTGACACTGGGTGCTACATAGAAGTGAGTTGAAAGAGTTGTTGTTGCGAGCTGTTAGACAAACAGATCAGGTCGGCTGGAGTCACTGATTGATTGTGAAGAATCTTTAAATTAGTTCAAGTGCTAAAGAAGCTCAGTAAGAGAATGAGAAGTTGATAAATGTACTTCATTAATAGCAAGAAATTAATTTCTGGGGAGACTAGGGAAACATTATCTTGGTCTTCTGAAAGCCATCTGAAATATCTTCAAAAGAGCTGAACATAAAGCAAGACAATGTCTTTTTGTAAAGATAATTATTTGATTAGTAGGATATTTAATTTTTACTGTGGTTGAAAGACTGAGTCATTGCTTGTTAGTGTCCCTGATAACGGGTTATTGAGGAGTGAACTATGGGAATTATCACATGGGAAGTGTCAATAGTTGAAAGGCAGTTCATGCCATTAATAAAATACTTGAACTTTTGGTCGGCCCTGAAGTGATCAAGTAGTTGGATTAGAAGATTCCTTTCAGCTGAAATATTCTATGTTGATGCACAGTAGCATTAGAGGCCTTTGATAGCACAGGGGAGGATCAAGTGGGTTGTCCTGGAGATCCATGGCAGTATTGAGGTTTAATGTATGCTAATTTGGAAGTTATCAAGACTAATGGAAGAACTCCAGGTGGCACACACATTTAAGAGAAGAGCAGGAAGTTCAAACACAGCACTGTCGAATGGGATTCAATACTTGGTTGCAATGGAAAATTCCTTTTGCTAAGTGTACACATTGGTGTCCACATTAACCAACCACTGGCTCAGAACTAATATCATCATCTTATAAAGTATTTCAGCATAAGAGGCACAGAAATATGCAAATTGTTAACATTCTCAGTCTGTTGTGTTCTTCCATGGCTGCTTCAGCTGTAGTAACAAAAACTGAAGTGGGGGACAACAGTTACTAATGGCCAACCCTTCAGAGACTTCAACTACTTTGCAGGCAGAGGGGGACACTACACAATAACTGGCAGCACAGAAGAGGGCAGGGGCTAGAGGAGCATGCATTTGCATGAGAGGTGATGGCCAAAAATCTTGGGACACTCAGCTGAATGGTAGTGCATGCACAACTCCTCAGTGCAAGATGTCAAAGCCAGAACTATTAATTTGAATCAGGACACCAACACTGTCACCTTCAATATTAAAACAGTACTGACCATCCAGTCACTGACAAGGTTAAGTATAAATTCCATAATCTAGAGATAATAATCTCTGACTTCCATTAATCTGTCTTTAAAATATTTAATAGTGAAAAGAGTTATAACAGATAATGAACTAAGTAAAAAAACTATTTCGCTTGAGGTTTTGACTTTTTTTTCCTTTCCCTCAAGGCCAAAAAAGCATTTCAGTCTCTTTACTAGCAGAGTATCTGAGGAAGACCACTATGTGTCGTGGCATCATCCTTTTGTTCACATCCCCATAGGCCTGCAGATAGGTTAGTGATCTGTTTGTCATTAATTCACATGATTTCAGAAATGAAGCATTGTCTAGGATACAGGTTGATGATCGCCAATCAGTATGTAATATTTGGAGTTACACAGAAGAAGCTTTTCATAAACTCAGGATATATTTTTTCTAGGATGTCGGACTACTTGCAGATGTTCTTCCCACATGCTGAAGCAAAGAGCTACAGCAGTGTGATACTGCCCAAGCTACTTGTCCTGTCTTTTCCTTGTTCAACTCCATCTACTTCCCTCCCTGATGGCAAAGGTAGTTAAACACTTTATTAGTTTAATCTAAATACTGTGGGTTGTGACTTTTAACGTGACCTGTGTTTTTGCTTCTTGGTTTTGAAGAAGCCAGAGTTGATAAACAAAACTGACAGTGAAAAGCTTTGGTTGTAGCAGCCTTTTCCAAAAATGCAAAGGGTAGTGGTGCTACAAACAAAAGAACATAAATCCTGTCTTTACACAAAGTTTCAGTTGAGCTGCAGTTGCTGCAACTCATGTTAGAATTGGCAAACACCTCAAAGTTCTGTGAGTAGCTGCTGTAATAAAGAAAAACCCTTCCTTGGAGGGGAAGAGGAGAGAACAAAGGCAAGAGTCTTACTGAGTTCAAGAGCTTTTTGGTACTTTTGTGGTCTGAAGGAGAAGCTGTTCATATCAGGTTTTGCAAGTATCCATCATGACTTCTGTGGGGATCTACTAGAACTAATATAGCCATGGGAAAATGTATAGATGCTATTAAACTAATGAAATGTGCAAATACTTACCAGGATGAAATGGAAAATTCCTAGCAAAAAATTTGCCTTGGTTTTAATAAGATTATTTTGTTTGTTGTTCAAATAAGACTAATATGTTTGTGCAATAGAAATTGGGAAATCATTTTCCCCTATGAGACCTCACAGTTGTGTAGCCATCCCTTGAAACAATGAACGTAATATCTTCATTCAAATTGAGAACAACATAATCTGTTTCCTGACCTTACAGTGGGAATTGCATTTCCTCAATCATTAATTCTTCCTTTTATAGATTTTTGCTTAAAATTGTCCCTAGAAATCTAAACATGCTTGCAGTCCATTTTTTTCCTACTCTGTTTGCAACTTTTACTTGAGTTTAAAAGTGAAGCATAATTGTGAAATACAACTACTTTAAAGTGATTTCAAAATAATTTTCATAAACAGATTTTTAAAGACTTTTTGAAGTGTTAATCATCTATGCAGCATATAAATAATTGCTAGTTTTTCATTGTAAAAGCTCAAGTTTTATCTTAGCTGATTGATGGATTGTTCTCCCTGTAAAGTTAACATTCATCTGAAGCTGTTCTGAAGATCATTTATTTCTGTTTGTGCAAGCAACAGGTTCTCTAACAACTTTTTTGCATTATCTTTCTGTGCTTAGGTTTGTTCTGGTTTAATTTTGCCATTGTCATCATTAGTTTCAGTAGCATTTAGCTCCACCAAACTAGAAACCCAGATTATGGCTCTCAAACTTGCAAATAAGTAAAACTTTTCAAGTCTCACAAAGTAGGGAAGGCAGTCTTAGAGTGGAAGGATTTTCCATTGTGGCTAGAGGAGTGCTAAGGGGAAGGGCATTTGATTCTTGTTTTGGAAAATATATGCCCTGTTAAAACATCTTGTTTAATAAATTCCTGGTGAGATTTTTCTGTCATACTAGTGCTGTATGATATGGGGCAAATATTGAAAGTCTTTTGAGTGAATCATAAGGTTGGGCATTTTTTTCTGTTAACAAAAGTTAAATGTCTTGCAACCTGCATAGTGAGATATCACCTTGTTGATCACTTGTGACTCTCAGCTCTGATAGCAGACAGCTGAAAAGAGGAGATGTCTGCCTTTCCCCTCTCTTTGATTTGAAGTAGCTAAAAATGGAGTATTTTGTGATGTATTGCAACGTGCTTTCATGTAATTGAACTGAAAAAAAAAGCATTGAGAAATTTTCTGTGATATACTTTAAAGCACTTCCCTAGTTAGAGAGAAGAAAATTACAGCACTGAATTTTGCAGATACTTAGTTTGTATTTTTAGTAATTTCCAGCATTTAGTGCATGTAATAGGCAGCTAAATGTGAACTGTCATCAGGGCAGGAAAAGGAGAGTAATTGCCATCACCTGACTGTGCAAACAAGTTTGTTCTGTGTGACTTCTATTCTTTAGAGACTTTTTTCTTAATTACTCCTTCCAATCCCATTTGCTGTTTCTGTGCATCTGCACAGTTTCTGACCTTTTCACCAACATTTTGAACTGCAGGTGATGGTTTCAGCTGGGGAACTTGACCGGTTCCCACCCCTGCATATTGTCTCGTGTGGTGTCAAGTGGTGAACTGCTACCTCCTGCACATGGACTTAGTGTTAGTTGTGTCTTTATTAAGTATCTTCACAAGTGTCTCCATGCTTTCCAACACACTCCTTTATATTTCCACCACCTCAATGTCTCTAAATACCTGGCACGTATTGTTGAATGTCTTCATGTGAATGACTGCTTTGTTCTCACTTTACCAATTTGGTTTCTTGTTATATCCGTCTTTGTAATATGTCTTACACTTAGAGTTCTTTGAAGCAGGGTCCTTCATACTTTAGTGCTTATTCAGTAATTAGCATAGGGAGAGCCTGGTTTGATATTACAGCAAACAAATAGCATGTGGTCAGCTGTGCATTGTCTTGGATTTACATAAGATAAACTATGCTGTGTGCTTGTGCAGCAGTGGCTCTGCCCAGAATCGATTCAGGTCTGTGAGGAATTACTGACAGCAGGATAAACTTGAACAGCAGTGCTGCTTCCAGAGGGAATGTGGGCTGGGAGCAGCCTTGGAGCATGAGAGTGGGAACCACAGACCTGAGCTGGCGGCATATGGAGCCAGCTGAAGGTTTTTTTGCATTCATTCTCATGTGCTCCAGGTTTTAGGTGAGATTGTGAGTGAGGCCATGTTCTGAACATGGTTATTGTGTGGTTGTGGAAGTTTGTCCTAAAGTTAAAACTTGTTTTAGGCATTCTAAGAGAGTTTTGCATGACATTCAGGTGGTGGGAGCCAGTAAACTTGGCTAAAAATGACTGCATATAGGCATTCAAGCATTTTGCATTTGCAGCAAATTTTTTGAAATGTTCTTATTTATTTCCTTATATTATTCATGATGTCAAGAAAATAAAAATATGGGTTAATGCTTAATCTTTTGCTTAATCTAAGTTCTTATCTGTAGCTTTAGAATGCTGTTTGCCTTCTCTTTGTGTGATTTAAAATTGGTGTTTTTGAAAATATGACACTGCTTTATTGCATGGAGGAGCTGCGTTTAGCTTTCTGGACTACCTTGATTTGGTACCAATTACATTAAAGTCAGGGTGAAGAAGGCCCTTGTGTGTCTTTCTGAAGAGTTATGTGAAAGTTTTTTTCTCTCCAGTATAAAGACAAAGGGAGAAGCAAAGTGGATAAATAGTGAAGGGAAGCAGGTGGGAAGCATGTAGTTGGGTAAATCATTTCAGGGAATACTTTATTTTGTGTGAGGATGAATAACCTGGAATTTAGATATCTAACCAGAGATTTTGCCCATAAAATTGCCATCTTTTTTTTTTTTTTAGATGATCATTCAAACGTTTGTTTTTATCCACAATTACTGCTGTTGCCTGCTCTACATACTGTGCCCTACAGAATGTGCCTGTTTGTGTGCTCGTAGAAGCTTTTATAAATAACTGCTCTTAAATTCTTGGCTTCTTAAATGAAAAAGTTGAACTATTTGGCTTTAAATCCATTGAAGCACAGATGTATCAATACCAATCTTTGAACTAATTTTTGTTACAAAGCTTTTGTCACTTCAATTTGAATTCTAAACAGCCTGCTTAATTTTTGTTTGTTTGTTTACTGTCATTGGTATAAAGTCTTTGGTGTTATTTTAGACTCTCTTACTTCCTATGAAGGACTATGCTAGCTAGCATTTAATGAGATATTAATGTTCAAAAGTAGACTGCAGCTCTTAGTGAATTAGAAGTGAGGCTTACTGAAGTAGAAGTAGTCTCTAGTTGCTTTATCTACAGTTGGCTCTTCTCAGCTTTTGGAAAATTGTGGAAATCTATGGGTAGTTTAAATACATGTTGTCCAAAGAGAGCATCTTCAGAAAACAGCTGAAATAATTGATAACAGCAATTTCTTTAAATGTCCATTCACCTGCTTTATACAGATAAGTAGAAAACACATGTGCTTCCCTATAGCAAGGGAGGCACTAAAAAAATACACTATAAGAAATATGTTTTACCATTCCCTGGCTCTCCTTGGGGTTATGCAGAGTTTAAAGGCTCAAAAAAATTAAAGGTGGATTTTGAAGCAAACTGACATATATTTGAAACCTTGGGGTTTTTCACTGTTATTTTGTGCTGGGGGTATGGAGAAGTTGTGTCAGCACCTTTGTTTGCAAAAGTTGCTTATTCGTAGTGAAATGAGGAGTCTAAAAATTCTGGGGGTTTTGGTTGATTGGTTTCTTTGGGTTGTTGTTTTTTGGGTTTGTTTTTTTTGTTTGGTTGGTTTTTTTGTTTTGTTTTGGTTTTGGGTTATTTTGTTTTTTGTACTGTCAGCTGTTCAATTCATTGCATAAGAACTAGGTAGTTTCATGTTGTCATCTCTGGTTGTAGCAACCACTTTGAGACTGTTGGTATTCCCTAGTTTCTTCTTGCCTGCTCAGGAGGGGGGGAAAAAGAAGCAAAACCAAAAGGCCAATAGAGCTTGTTCAAACGGTAGTGTATCATGAGGGAGAAATTCATGATGCTAGAAACTTCTGAGCAGGAGAATTACTGGGAGAACTTTAGTTTTTCCATGTAGCGTTACAGAAAACTATATACTTGAGAAATTAATATTTTGTTTGGTAAATGTGTCTGCTGTATTCAGAACTAAACAAAATGAAATGCTCTGAAGAAAGGGATTGTTACATATCAGTTGCTCTGAGGAGTATTTGTGATACTCCTCTACAATAACAAAATAAAACTGGTTCCTGGAAATTCTGTCAGAGTGACTTCTGGAACTTCCTCAGCCCCACTTTTAAGTGGGTGTGTGTATGTACATACATGTGAAATGTTTTTCTTCATATAAATTCTATTGTTTATAAATGAGTTATGTTCCATGGGATTCCTTAAGATGACATTCTTTTTAAGATGGTGTTAAAACCCCATAGTTCGTCAAACAGAAATTTAAAGTTTGGGTTTTTTTTTTTACTTTTTAGACATCTGTGTAGGGGAGATGTTATGTTTCAGGTTCCTTGAAGATAGTTAAAATTTCTAAAGAAAACACATCAGCAAAGAGAGTATTGATTACAATATAGAAAATGAATTTATGGAAATTTTTGCTTGATTCAAGGCTTATGGATTCCAGTGTTCCAGTTCTTGTTAGCACCTTTAAGAAAAACTTGTTGACTCTGTTAGAATGAAAGTTATGTTTCATTAATCATTACAAAATACATTGAGATAAACTGTCCCTCATTCCTGCTTGTGTGTAGATATCTTTAGGGTTTATACAGAGTTTTCATCTTCAGAAAAGGCAAAGTTTTAAGCCTTTTTTACACCATATTGCCTAGAGAGCACTTGAAGATTTTTTAAAGTTTTATACTTTCCTAAATAAAGCTTTTGAATGAGAGCAAACGATGAAGTAATGAAGGCTGATGTCCCAAAACAGCAGCATATCAAATTAATGTCATACTTTGGTATAGAAGTAGCTGTAGAGTTACTACTCACTGGCAGAGCCTTTGTGTTAGAACAGAATAATAGTGGTTAGAAATTTGGCTCATAAATTCCTCTGAACTTCTGTTACACCACTTCTAGCACTTTCTACTGCTACCAGAAAGGTGATGCTGACTAACCAGCTTAACAAGAAGTGTAGACTTTTAAAATTCGAAAAAAAAGAGTTTAGTCATGTGCGTATAAGTAATCAGCACCAATTAAATTAAGTATGTTTAGACAGAAACTGTAACTCAAATTTCATTTCGCAGCTTTGTTTTCAAACTTCTGAATATATTTAGTGTCTTCCTTTTTTTGTTTCTGGTGTATTTATGAGGGAACATTGGAGTGAGAGTTGCACAATAATGTGTGCAGCAGAGGAAGGTGAAGAGTCTCACCAAATGACATGGGATTTATACCTGAACTATTTCATACTGAAGATGAAACCTATACGTTTTCTTGTATGAAAAATAATTCTTCAGTTTTCCGAGCAGTAAAGGACCAGTCAGCCCCTTTTTTTTACAAATGACTTTTTCATGTAGCTCATTTAAATAATAAGCTGAACAGTGTATGGGAAATACTATTTTCAATTGTTCTAATTAAATTTTGTTAATAATTTCCTGTTTACAGAAGCTTTTACTGGACAAGTTTTTATGGGATTTTTTTCTTCCATTTTGTAAAATTATATACTTCTTATCATGTTTCTAGATTTTTGTTTTGCGAATGTCTGTTACCCTCCCTCCTGTGCTGCACGTTTCTTAGAAACTCTTTTGAATGGATAATTCCTTAGACGATTAAAAAATTGAGAAACCTGCTAAGGTTATTTAGTATAAACTGTATGCCCTATTTATGTGGGAATATATCACTTCAGATTTTCAAATGGAGTAAACTGTGTAACTGTTACAAATAGTTGTGAAATCTGGTTTTGGTACAGATACATTATTAATTTATGGTAATTAATTATTAATTTAATTAGCCTGGTAGCCCTGCCAGAATTTGGCTACACTGATTAAAGTCCTGAGCTTGAGGACATTTGCAGTAGTTTAGGAAAACTCATACAAACCATTCTGCCAGTCTTAGGGCAAAGCTTGAACTTGTTGGGTGGGAAAAAGAATCTTGAAAGCCTGTGCAATGAAGAGGCAAGTTTCTTACATGATGGAAGAGTTCATTTTTAGGGGGAGCAATTTCTTAAGAGTACCTAGCTGGCTTTTTAGGCCAGTGAACCATTGTGTAGTTCTGAAACAGGGGGCAAGATGTCCATCATTTTCTTGTGCATTTCTTGGTGGATAGTGATGATATAATAATAATTGCTCTGTATCATCTGTTGGCAGAAGACTATGCAAGTAAATCAGCATTTTCCAAATTTGATGGTGACTTTTGAGATACTATCCAGCATACTTTGACATGTATATAACATATACATATATATGCATATTTATACATGCTGTTGATATAAACCTAGATCATTCATTTCTCCTCTGTGCAGGCTTTGAGATTATTGATATTCCTATTGAAAACAAGCAGGCAGAGAATTTGGTCAGCTCTTCGGATCACATTACCACTTTGTGAGTTGGCTTTTTCATCAGGCTGGACTATGCTCTTGCTGAGTATATTCCCCTGCCCCTTTAATGGGCTGCAGAAAACCCCACCTGGAAATTTGCTCTTTTCATTTCTGTCATTGTCAGTGTTCTCAGTGCTGCTAGGATTGCTTCTCAAACTACAGTACAAAGCTCACAATGAAATAAAGCACAAGAACATTAAGATCCAGAGTGATTGCTGAGCCAAGCCAACAAAACTGAGAAATTTGGTTTTGTTAGACTATTTGGGTGTACTAAGGGTCATAGAGTGCAGAAGTATAGTACAGCTCAGTCTGAGAATGAGTTAAGAAGCCAAAAACACTGCAATTGAAGAATTTTTCACTCGCCTGCAGAAGTTTTCACTTGTGTTACTGTTCCATGTGGCCTGCAGAAAATGTTGCCTCTTATCAAAATATGGCACCTGTTGACTTTGAATTACTTGGTAGCAGCAAATTTCATTAACCAGTTTGGTAGTAAGTGAACCTTTGGTTTCCTGATGCTTCAGAGAGGTATGAGAAGATAAATCTTCTAAAAAGCCATTGTTTTGGACTTTGCTGAATCAAACAAATATCTTGTTTTCTTTTAGTGTTACAGAAAATAGTTGGTGTTTAGTGTACAAAACAGTTCAGTTGTGCTTCTAGTAGTTGCCTGTTCAGCTGCTCAACAGCTCTTGTTATATGGATGCACTGTGGGTTGGCCTCTAGGTAATTTTGGCAAAAATATTATGTGGTAGAAATCTTTATATACAGACCTTTACTGCAGTATGGCGTAATAGGTTTGGAGATGTGCAGTTTAGGCTGGTTATATAGTTTTCCTTTCTTGTCCTTTGTTATGAATCTCTTCTAGATCTCTGTCTAATATTTTTTAGAAAAAAAATATTTTTATTAAGTAATTTCAAGTTGGCCACCTGTCTGAAAGGTTTTTGGTGGGTTGTCTTTTTGGGAGTGTTTCAAATGTCTAGTCAAGTGTCTGACATGACTTTACAGTGTTTAACTTCATGAAGGACTGGCAGAATTGCTATGTATTGGGTTTTCTAAATAGTTTAAGTTGATCATAGTGTTAAGTCTCTTCCATAAGGTTATATCTTACATGAGATAAATGCTACAGAAGAGCCACCCCTGTAGAAAACTGCTGGAAGGGTATTTTGCATTGAAGTAAATAAGTAAAATTAAGAAAAAAGTAGAAGCTTTTGCAGTGTAAACAGTAGCTTCCCTTTCTTTCCAGTCCCAGTGCTGTAATTACCAGGTGTTTTGTGTTGAATTTCTGGCCTAGGACACAGCTTCAACTTCTGTGTCTTCCTTGTCTTTGTCACAGTGGTTAGGATATTCACCTAAGAGAGGGGGATGGGATTTGGAATTTCTTAATGCAGAAAAAGTGGTTTTCCTACTTTCTGGTCAGCTGGTTTAACCACTTTTGATATAGAAAAAAAAGTCATATATTTCTCTTTGATACTGTATTTTTTGGTTGCTATTTTCCATAAGCCTTTTTTCAAAGAAGGGTCTGTTCTTTGCTTTTGCAAGAAAATGATTACAAGCTTATTTCTGGCAAGCTTCAGGGTTATTTGAGAGAGTAGCTGTCCCAAGATCTGGATGTCTGGATTCCAGAAATGGATATTACTGTAAGCAGTGTTTCTTGTGGTAATCCTAGATGACTTCCAGTCAAGAGTCTGCCTTCTGAATTTTGCCTTGAGTTACCAAGGACAGGGCTTCGTGTTACTGGTTGAGTAGCCATGTAGCCAGCACTACATGGAGGCCTATGAAATGTGCTGCCTGGCCTTGAACAGTTCCAGGAATGAGGCAGTGATGTAATCAAACAAAACCAGAGAAAAACTTGAAAGTGTTGAGCAGTGTGTTCCATAGGCCTCTTTTTGACTTATGAATTATTCTGGATGACAGGGTATGAACAAAAATAGCAAAAAGGGTTTTCTTTAATGTTCTGAATTTGTGTTAAAAAAAAGTATTAAAATGTTTATTTCTGAAACCTATGAATTAAGTAAATGCTGGTATTAAATTAGAGAAAATAAAATTCCTTGGTAATACAGATAATCCCAACCAAAGTTTTTTCTTTGGGGAAAGGGCATGTCTTTACATCTAGGAGATCCAGCTGGGTGTCATTCTGGATGTTTTCTTCTCTTGTTATAATGATAGGGCTGGGTTAGTATTGAAGAAGGGCATGGAGATACTGGTACTGCCTGTGTTTTCTCCAGTTTGTAAACAATCCATGAAACACAAATTTATGATATGGACAGGATCTTGTGGGCTGTTGTTTTTGATAGAAAAAAGGACTGTATTTTTTCTCTTGCTGTTGGTAGCAATAGATAACACTAACTTAAATTTTATATTTTTTAAGAAAGAGGCCAGTGAACAAAATTAATGTTCAGTGTGCTAAAACGTTTTATAGTTTTATAAACTTCAGTTTCTTATGTCTCTGAACTGCTTAGAAGAAGAAAGGAGTTAGCTGTGCTCTTACTCTGATTATTGGATTGTCATTTCTTAGAGACATGGAAGGGTGTGTGGCCATGGCTTTGGACTTTGCAGAATTGTGAAAAACAAGCATTTAGTATTGGGGTATTGCAACATCGAAAAATGCAAACAAATAAAACCACCACCACTGAAAGTCAAAACAAAACAACAAACAACAAACAACCCACCCAAAAACCACCACAACAAAAAAAAAAAAAAGCATCTTTTAAGCTTGGTTGCTTGTTATCTAACAGTGATTTGGGTAGTATTTACAGTGATTATAATTTGGCCAGCTCTACCTGCAAATTTTGTTTAGAGATCATTAGATCAAAACTACATATTGAGACAGAAGTACCAAAATTAATCCTGGTTTGTAATTGAAACTGAAGTGTATGACCTCAGCATGAACAGTGGCCTAGGTAAGCTAATCGACTCTCTCAGCAATCTGTAAAATAAATTATGTTTTCAGAAACTCAGAAACTAATATTCAAATTCATAAGTCTTCAAGGTTTGAGTTGCTGATGTTTCTTTTTAAGTAATTGCTCTTCTGCAGTTTTATTTTCTATGTGCATGCACAAATATTTGATTAGCCCTTGGTGCTAATAAAAGTTTTGCATAAAACATGAATCTGTTTTTTAATTCATTGGAAGAAAAATGTTTTTAGCTTTTTTAAGGATATGTTAAAATCTGCTTTCAGTTTTTAAAAGAATAAAATCAATGTAATTAACTTAAGTGTTAGCATTACTGGAATAAGGCCAGTGTGCTGATGCACCTACCCCATAATTCAGTCTGAAACTAAATTTGTCCTTCAGTATCTCACTGAAATTGTTGGGAAGTGATTTCAGACTCCATCTTAACTCAAATACTGATGTTCCTGAGGGAATAGTTCTTTGAGCTGTGAAGTTTCTTTGTCAAAAGCACAGACACTCAACCTCAGAAGTTAATGGCTTAGAATGATTGAGGCAATAACAATAGTTTGGGAGTAGAATTTTGAGAATGGAGTATCTATTGGCCACTTTTGCAATGGTAAGAAAGAGTTGTTTGTGCCAGAATGTTGAAAGCACCAGATTTTTTTCTTTGCCTAGTATTTGAGGATCTATTGAAAAGTGCTTAGTAATGTTATCAGCTGTGTGGAGTAATTTCAGTTTGATTTGTTGTAAGCAGATGGATTTACTGGTGAAAGTAACTCAAGAGAGAGTGGTGTTGGGAGGAAAACTAATTTTACTTTGAACTTGAATAACTTTACCTGGTATATGTCGCTATTGGGAGAGAAGGAAAGGGAAAGAAACAACTCTGAATTTCCTTTTTAAATTTTTTTTTCTAAGCTTATCCTGGCTTTAGAAAGTCCTTATGGAAACCATTTTCTGAGAAAAGAATGAGCACAGTGCCTTGTGTCTGTGCCATGGAAAAAGGAGGTGGTTTGTTGCAGCAGCAACTCTTTACTTTAGTAAAATACCTTTCATATTTACAGCAAACAGAAAAAAGAACAAGCCAAAGAGAAGGAAAAACGCTATTTCCTGAAAGAAAACAGGAAAACTGCGATAATGCAGTCAGTTACTAGAGTTTAAAAGCAACACGTTACTAGTAGTTTTTGTGACCTTCCTTGTGAGCTTTTCTTTGTTTGCTGCCAGGTGTACTGAGTAACACAGTGTGCAACAGCTCCTCCCCTTTCTGAAGGATTTTATAAGCTCAAATCTTTAATTTCACCTCTTTTTTTACATTCATTGCAAATGTAATGTTGGCCACAGTTTCTATAGTGAGCAATATCTGTACAGATATATGGAGCTTAAACTGTTAAAGTCTCTTGGAATTTCTTGCATGTTACTATATTAGCAGGGTACATTAAATTGGTGGCTAACTATCTGTTCATGAAGTCTAGAGTCATGTTCAGACTAAATTGGGAAGCATATTTTGCTTGTGCTTTCAATATTCAGAAATCTTCTGGAGTATTGAAAACTTATACTTTTGAAAAGATATTCAACTAATGGATTTTCCCTTTGGTTTTCCCTCTACAGGTTCGATCTGTGGATGAGATGAATCATGAGTTTCAAGCTCTTGCCCTAGAATCTCGGGGAATGGGAGAGGTAATTATTGAGGGCTGCAAATCCAGTTGGTGGTTTGGAAATGCTGATACAGTTTAAGAAGTCTAAATAATACAACATGAAGTAAAGAGCTTCTTTTAAGAACAAGTTGATTATTTCTGTCTAAGGTGAAGAGAAACTACATACTCTAAAAGAACTCTGGGATGGTTGTTGACTGGTTCTGCTGTATCTGTGCCGTTCTTGTTAGAGGGCTGATAGTTTTAGGGAAGTGAAAGGGTAATATTTTGTAAGAGTGTACAGTTCTATGAAAGGAGGCATGTTTTCAGTCTCACTGTATCTAAGCTAGTGGAACAATTTCTTGCTACTCCTGAGAAGCCAAGGAGACTGGGATTTGAAGAAAAGGTTTGGCTCCAGAAAAAGTGAACTGGCATACCCAGCAGAAGTGTGTGATAATTTACTATTTTTTCACTGGTAGTTACTCCTTAAAAGATTTTAACCAGGCTGAAGAGTACTGTTATATAATTTAGCTGGAGGGAAGAAGGACTATTTCATTTGACTGATTTGATTTGTTTTGGTTTTTTTTAAGTCAATGTACCTTGGGGTTGGGGGAAGGAGTTAACATGATGGATCACTTGGCTTCTTCAAAAGCAGTTGCCTGAACTGTTTAGAAAGTAATTGACAAGTGTTAGGGTTGTTTGCCCTGACAGGACATGGTAAAGAAATTTCCATGTTGAACTAAGATTTCAAATACAGATCCTTTTGTCTTGCTGGATATTTACCTAATTCAGTTGATAATTGAACAAGTGACAATACTGCAGTGTAACTTTCTTAAAATTATGGTAGGAATCTTTATGGAAACTATAACTTACTCATGAAAAATAAGTGCTGTGTTTTAGTTGCTGAATGTTTCTGAGCTGACACATGGCCATTTCTACTTGATTTTTTTATTTAAATGAAGCATTTAAGCAATCACTTGGCTTTTCAGCAATTTTTGCTTCATCCAGGGCTGACTTTGAACCGTATCCCATTTGAGAAAACAATAGTAGATGAAGCCCTGTTCTTTAGAAACCTGAGTAGCCACACTGCTTCCCTCCCAGCTCTTAAAACTGCTTTTGAGAAGTAGAAGTTTTAGTGAAGTATCTTTGATAGTACCAGCAGTGGGTTAGAGTGGATGGGTAAAATTCATGGTGTTGTTTGGTCTTTTGACACCCACGAAACACCCTAAAAAGATTGAAAGCAGTGAAAGTGAAGGATGGCACAAATGCCCGAGAATTAAATTACAGTGTTTATGACTGTTGATGTGAATCTTCGTTTTAGGTTATCTCAGAGGGATGTATTTCTGCATGATTGGGATTCTGTTGGTTTGTTTTCATGGCATTAAGTGGATCTGTAAAGATGTTTTAAAAAACCACACATAGTTAGAGTTTTGATACAGTACTGCAGCAACAGAAATTGATACTATATTGTGGCCCTGCACTTACCAGGTTATTTTGTCTTTCATTTCAACGGTGTCTTCTGGTTATCTTGAGGTAATATAGGTTCACATAGCTAGGTTGACTTACTCATTAATTTTCTTAAGGTATTGCGCAACAATAAAGTAGTTCTGGGATAGATTCCATAGCTGTTTTAATCTTGTTTTTTGATTATAACCATGCAAAATATTAAAGGAAATGTTCTTACAAAGTAAGCTGGAATTGGTAGTTGTAGGCTTTTACATGCTATCCTCCATATGCTTTGAAAGGTATGAAAGGTTGTGTCAACTGAACTGTTTCTGGCTGTTGGGAAGTTATGTTCCTCATTTTCTCTGTTTGCCAGGATTTTTCTCTGAACTGATATTAATTTCTTTTTCATAATTCTAATCCTTATTGATACTTTTTTTCACAACTGGGTATCAATACTTTGCATTAGGAGGCTGTGAAGTCTGTTTTGCATACATCTTTTCTAAATGTCTCTTGAAATTTTAGCTTGGTTAAAATGTTAGATTGGTTATACACAGATGATGCATCTGGCTCCAGCTCCCAAAATCTATGGTGGCCTGTAAGGTCATGTTAGTACTCTGAAGAAATAAGAACACATGGTGCTGTTTCTCTCTAGGCATCTGTTTGCTATGTCAGGGCAAGCGGAGTGGGCTTCAGAACTTTTAGTGTGACCCACTGCAGGCACACACAAAACTGTCTGCCAAACAGAGCAGAAAAATAAATCTTCTTTTGATAATGTCTGTTGGTTTAACTTACAGAGTGGAAGCTCACAGAATTCAGTTTAGGAACAAAGTATTCATGTCTAGTGTCAAAACTTCATTCAGAAAAATTCAGCTGAGGTGTTCATTCAGCTTTGTAGGAGTAGCTTCTGATCTTAAAAATAAATTTAAAAAATACTTAAAAATCCTGAATTCAAGAGACAGTAATGGAGACTGTGCAGTTTCATATCAGAGAGCTGGTTAAGAGGCAGCTTTAGCATAACTGGTTATTATTATTTGTGTGTAATCAAGGCCTTTGTTCATCTGGCAGACACCTGACAGGGATCCATTCTGATACTGAAAAAGACACATTTAGTGTACTTTTGGGAGAGTTTATAAGAAATACAGAGAACCTTCTCCATTATTTTTACTTAGAATTGGATGTATCTTCATAAAGTTTGTGTTTTATTGCACTAAATGTATAAAATGTTGAGGAAAACACATGCTATCAAAGAGTGAAGCACAACAGTTTTAACTACCTGTATTCATTTGTGATGACTTCTAGGTTAAGTCTTTTTCAGTAGAACTGATCACATTTTTTTTCCTGTCTGTTGAAGAGGAATACACTTGTTTCATTTTTCTGAAAAGTACTTATTTTATTTTAATTCCACAATTAAAATAATTGACAACTGCTAAGGCTGCTTATTTGACAATCCAATAGCTAAGCATCCATTTGCAAAGAGTATAGTGTATGTCATATGCATCTGTTAAAATAAATAATAGATCTAAATCTGTGGCTCCCGGGGAGTTGCAATATTGTTAATTTTGTAAGATTGCATTTATTTAAATATTTGAGGGACTTCTTTGTTGTGTAGAAATTTTAATGAAAATCACTTCTGAAAATCTGTTTAATCTTAGTAGTTTAAATTTAGCCTCTCAGTATGGATGATGCATTATGTTTTGTGTTAGAGACACTTTATATTCTTTGTGTACCAAAGTGTACATGAAGACTGAAAGCAGTTGAATTTATCTGTTTGGAATTTGGGAGTAAGTAGTTTACAAAAAAGGCAAACCTCAAAAAGAAAAAAAAAAAACCTAAAAAAATCCTCACAACAACAGCAGCTAAATCCCCCCCAAAACAACCTGTTCTTTTGCAGTAAATATACTTCTTTCTACCAGGGGATAGTGTTTTCCTTCTGATCCAAATCCTATGAATGGTTTTGATATCAAAACCAGTACTGCAGTATGTTCTGATCTAAATTTGCTTATTGTTCTTAGCACTGAGTTGTATGAACATACCTGTCTGTCTGATAGTGGAAATCACTAATTTCAGGGTAAGCATACTTCAGGTAATTCTTATTTTATGGCATCAAAGATAATACTAGATCTGTTTTATTCTGACAAGGCTGAGTTAGGTGGTGATACCTTCACTTAGGTGTTTCAAAGCTCTTGGCTGGACACATACTTGAAATTGGCTTAGACTGCATTTAAAATGTGATTCCCAAAACCAAGGTTTTGTAGGTAACATTAAATGCTTGCTTTCTGTTCTACTACTCTCCTACAAAATGAAAATTAAGTAGTATTGCAAACCTGTTACAAATATAAAGCTAAAAACTATGTGTAGATTGCACAGGCAGATCTGGATTTTGTAATCTGCTTTTAGTTGAAATGCAGTCATAAGATTCCATTAATCTATTTCTGTCTCCTGATGGCTAATTTCATCCCTTAAATTGGGGGTAAACTTAATATCTTGCTGCTCACAAAGTATGTTTGGTTGACATGTGGCGGTGATTCTACAGTTCATTTGAGAGTAGGCATCTCTGTCAGAGCAATCACTACAGTGTAGCACCTCTTGCAGGCATAACACTCTGCTGTAGTTCTGTTGAGCTCAGGCTGTTTATCATCGTCCTACCGGAATCCTTCTGTGCTAATGAATTTCTGTAAGGAACCCAGGGATTTGAGGTTAATTAGTCAGACTCCTTCATTTCTGGTAAGAGCTCTGGGCAGCACAGAAAATCAGAAATCCTTAAGTTAGCCCAGAGGAGAGCTTGTCACCTCTGTTGCAGTATTAATACTGGGGCCTGCAAGCTGCAATCTTATCCACCTTTTCTTGAAGCTGTTTTCACAAGTGCTTTCAGTGTTACACTAATAAATATCTGTGATATACACCAACTCTGTTAGGTTCATCAAGATTCATACTAAGCAGCTGTGAAGTTCAGTAGGGTTTTTTAGTCACTTAAGTTACAGGAGAAGCAAATTTCCAGAACGTACTTGTGTTTTGCAAACAGTTTCATCAGATTACATTTGTTTTTTTTCTAATTTCATGGGACTTAAAATTCTAAATACAGCATTACATTATAATGAATCTGGTGAATATGATGGATTGTGCAGATTTCTTGTTCTCTATAATTTTTGCAAGTTGTTTTCACTTTTGTTTCTGTTGATGTACCTTGTAAAATACCTAATATGCAGTCTGAGAATACAGTTTTTTGATTAGATGTAGAGAAAATATGACATGCAGAGTTTGGCAGTTGTACTGGTACTGATGGGAAAAGGTGGAGGAATGAAGTAGTGAAACAAAGCGAAAAGGATGCTAATATTTGAGATATTCTTGTTTGTATGGTGCTTCTGTCATGTCACACTAAGTCCTTCTGTCCTTGAAGACAGTACAAGAAATGATACAGATCTAACATAACACTTTCTGTTTTGCAAGTAGGAATAAAAACCCCATACATCTAAGTGACAGTGTTGGTATGTGGAACTTCACATACGAATGTCACAGATTTTTAACAGCCCTATGGTCTGAAGGAACTGACTTGCTACCATGTGTATTAGTCACTTTCTAAAATTTGGAACATGATTCTTTTCCCAAGTGAAAAGAACATCACAATGAACTGCTGCTCTTTCTGGTTATCACAGTATTAGTTAACAGCCAAGCTTCTGAGTCTTTGGAAAGAAGTCACTGCTAGTTAAAGCTTCTGAGAGGATTGTCTTGATTTAACACAGGGATTAACTTCAGAATCTCAGTCTTGTTGGGGACATTTTAGCAATTCCTTTTTATGGCATTAGCTTCAGTAATGGGAAGTAGATTTCAGGTGTTAGGATTTCCTCAGCAATATGTATTGCTGTAGTGAAAGCTGACTTTTATATCAGTCCTCAGCACAGGAGGGATATGGACTTGTTAGAGTGGGTCCAGAGGAGGCGACAAAGCTCAGAGGGCTGGAACACCTCTGCTGCTATTGAGGTAGGCTGAGAGAGCTGGTGTGGTTCAGCCTGGAGAAGAGAAGGCTCCCAGGAGAACTCATTGCAGCCTTACAGTACTTGAAGGGGACTTGGAAAAAACAAAAAAAAAGAGGCAGAGCAAATTTTTTAAAGGGCAGATAGTGATAGAATGAGGGGGAGTGGTTTTAAATTAAAAGAGGAGAGATTTTTTATTAGCTGTAAGGAAGAAATTCTTTACTGTGTGGGTGAGGCACTGGAACAGGTTTCCTAAAGAAGCTGTGGCTGTCCCATCTCTGGAAGTGTTCAAGACCATGGTGGATGGGGCCCTGAGCAACCTGCTCAAAAAGTGGCAGTCCTGCCCATGACAGGAGAGTTAGAATTAGATGATCTTTAAGACCGCTTTCAACCCAAACCATTCTATGATTCCACGATGTAAAACTAATTACTTGTTTATCCTCTTAATAGTATTGCTGGTTTTGCCCATTTACAAGCATATTTAAGTAAAACCATCTTCTCTTTTTAACAGCTTTTACCTGCCAAAAAGTTTTGGGAACCTGATGATTCAGCAAAAGATGGACAAAAAGGGATATTCCTTGGTGACGAGTGGAGAGAGACTGCATGGGGAACTCCTCGTAAGTGATTGTTTTATATGTAGTGAAAAATCAGTCATGATTACTGAATGTTATTTCAAAGCAAATTATTATCCAAAATGTAATTATATTAAATTTTATTTTCCTTTAATTTTAGTTGTGAAAATGTATACTGCATGCTGATTGTATTTCAATAACTCTTTTTGAGACACTGATTTGGAATTTTTTATTTAATTTAGTTTTTGTCTTAATATTGCTGTTGTAATGAAATGCAAAAACGTTACAAGTTGTATTTTAAAAAATACAATAGTTTTATTTATTTATTTGTTTTTAACAGACCATTCTATGTCCCAACCTATTATGGTACAGAGAAAGCCTGGACAGGGTTTTCATGGAAACAGTGAAGTAAATGCTGTATTGTCTCCACGATCAGAAAGTGGTGGCCTTGGAGTGAGCATGGTAGAATATGTGTTAAGTTCCTCTCCAGCTGATAAATTGGATTCCCGGTTTAGGAAAGGAGCTTTTGTAAGTAATGCAGTGTGTTAAGCTTGCCTGGTTACCTGCTGTGGTCTTTGTAACATGGTTATAATTTCTATTCTCTTTGTCTGTTTTTCTTTTTTAACTCTTTTCTTTAGAAGGAAGTGTTTAGTTGCTATGTCTGTCTTCCTTGGTTGGAGGGGGCGGAAGAGGGAAGTGGTTTGGGAATCTTAACTATATGTAGCTGTCTTAAACTTTCCTAAAAACGTTATTTAAAGGTAGAAAAAAGACTGCAAATGGCTTAATTTGAAATGTGTGATGGGCTTTATTCTAGATCTTCCTGTTTCATGTTTTCATGCGGGTTTGTTTTGTAAGTGGATGTTTTAATTGTATAAAATAAACTTTTATCTAACTCAAAGTGTTACTGCTTTAACAGCACCGCTATAGTTAAGGTTGAGTTAGCTCTTCCATTATAAATCTTGGCATTCCTTTTCACATTTTGGCAGTTATTAATTGCATGTGGTTGAAACTTGATGACCAAGTTACCCACCAAATGCAATTTCATTGACAACAAATTGTTTGTATTGTTTACGTGCACTGTAGTGTAGAATTAGGTCACCTTGTGGTGCTCCTATTGTGTTCTGTTCAATATTCAGAATCAAACAGATTCTTTTTCCTCAGGGCACTAGAGATGCTGAAACAGATGGACCTGAGAAAGGAGATCAGAAAGGCAAGGCTTCTCCATTTGAGGAGGACAAAAACAGAGATCTTAAACAAGGAGATGATGAGGATGTTTCTAAAATAAATGGCAGAGGTTTGCCAAATGGAATGGATGCCGATTGCAAAGATTTTAAGTAAGCTTTTAACTGTTTCTCAAGAAGACGAGCATGTCTCTTAAGGGCATTATTACAGTTCTGGTTTGTGTGTCAGCTTTAAACATTACCCAGCTGCAGACTGATTCTTCCCCCCTCAAGTCCTCCCTTTCCCACCGTGCCACATGTTTCTTAGGATGTCATTAATGTGTGTGTCACTTCTCATGAGACAAATTCATCTTAACATACTAATTATTAAAAGTAGACCAATACCTTCTGAATGTGGTGAATTAAAGAGGGATGAAAACTTTAACCCTTTTAATGTCAGACTAAATTTCTTTCTCTCTCTGCTTCTTTTAAATACTCTTAACTTTTGCATCTGAGTGTTCTTGTAGAGAGTAAGTCCTACAGAATTTTAACTTCTTCGAATTTTGCTAGTGGATACCACAGCCTGACACAACTAATCATTTCCCCATAAGTCTTTATAGAAACCATATCTTTGACTAAGGTGGAACAATGTATTTTCCTATTCATAGAGTTAAATGTCACCTATGGAATGGTGTTGTGGTTTGGTTGTGTGTTGTAGGGAAAAAAAGACTGGACCAAGGTCAAGCTTTTGAACAGTGAACTCTTACATGACAGCACAGCCAATCTGGGGTTTTTTTTCTAATATTAAGCTGCATTTTAAATTGGGTATTTTTTAAGGGCTAATCTTTCTTTTTTGAATGACTGATGCATTTGTAAGTGTCATACAGAAGAATTAAAATTATCGATAGAGAACTAGAGTGCTGCTCATAAATTTGTATTAATGTGGTGAATATGACCAGATAGTTGTGGTTTCCTTAGTTCATTACTGAACAAGTATATTAAAATGCATGTTTGAATCCCATACATGTTTCCTACCCTTTAAAAAATGTGTTTACCTGAGGCTAAGGAGGGATTCTTCAAGTCTGTTTTTCAAGAGGTATCATTGAAAATAGTATAATACCAAGCATACCAGAGAGCTCACATTGGCTTCTTTCAGATGCTTGATGCAATATTCACAATAAACAGTTACCTTCAATGTTATACATTGAAAATACAGAATAACTCATGTTCTGCTTTTCCTTTACTAGTATCTATTTCAGTTTTGAAATAGGTGTTTGTAAAGTACCTTCTGTATTGTTTAAAGAGAGAAGTTATTAAAAACTACACAAATGCAAAAAAGCATCCAAAGCCAGTAAACCTCTCAAAAAAAAAAAAAAAAAAAGGCCATCTAAATGAAATGGGCCATAAGAAGTGGTGGTATAGAGCCCTCCAAACAGAGGTTTATAATTGAAGTATTGACACAACTTTAACTATAGCAACAGAACAGCACCAATATAAGGAGCAACCTGTATTAGTTAACCATAAGTATTAACAAAGAAACTTCATCCTGTCCTCCTCCTTGTATTTTTATTGTACTTGTAGTGTTTTTAAACTAAAGTATGTACTGAAATAACTGCCTTTTTTCCTTTTGTTCTTCACTTTGTTGATGCTGTATTTCAGTTGGGAAAAATAGGGAATATTAAATGGCTTTAAACGCAAGTTTTGAGCAAGACATGGTTGCTTGCTAGGATACTTGGATGGTAAGCCAGTATGTTATAGACAATTGTCATGAGGTTGCTTGTTACATTAAAAAAACCTATAGTCAAAAAACTACTTTCTTTGAAATATTTTGTCCAGAGTAATAAATCATATAGTGTTGCTGCAATAAACTCCCTAAAGGCTGATTTCTAGGTGTACAGACTTCAGTGTTGTTACCAGCCATTACATACGTACCAGTAGATTTCTTTGCATTAGTCATGTGAGTGAAGAACAGATACTTTGGCTTTGGAGCCCTGGAGAGGAAGGAGAACAGGTAGTACTGAGGCTGTCTCTCTGACCTAGAATTAGCAATATAGCAAACTGGTCTGGCACTGTACTGCTGGAATAAACATAGGTTCTTCCTGCAAGATGGCATTTGGTATTTGAGCCCAGTTTTCACAAGTAAAGAGTCTTAACTAGAAGTTTTGCATTTTCTGATAAACAATATATAACCATAAAGTTCTGCCGACACAATAATGTTAGAAGATTGTCGATTTTCTCATACAACCCTCCTAGTAATTAACTTAGATTTTTGCCAGTAAAAATTGATAGTCTAAACAATATGGCCTCCCACAAAAGGTGGGGTACCACACCAAATTAAGGTAACCTAAATCTAACCAAATAG
Organism: Rhipidura dahli; assembly: GCA_013399225.1. Classification (NCBI taxonomy): domain Eukaryota; kingdom Metazoa; phylum Chordata; class Aves; order Passeriformes; family Rhipiduridae; genus Rhipidura; species Rhipidura dahli. Next base: position 79,294 of record VXAC01007679.1, read on the forward strand.
AGTGTTGGGAATCTCTGTAGGGTGTGACTGTGTTGACATCTGACTTTGTGTGTTTGCCTGTAGGTGTTTATAGGTGCACAAAAGGTCCCCTGTAGTCAGTGGGAATATGGTTAATACTGCCAGTCAGATGAGAGAGCAATTTGGCTTTTATATATAATAATGTCTCTATGATATTGTATATTCTGTTCAGGATTATATTGAGAACACTTTTTTCCCACCAATCATCAGTGTAGTATAGTCTGTTAAAAGAGTTGTGTAGGAAATTAAATGTTTTAGTCACGTGCTAAATGAAGAGCTTATTAGTTCATTTTACTCAAGGTAAAAATATATTGTTTGCTTTTCAGTTGTGAAAAATGGTTACTATATTGTATGTTGGTCTTTTCCAATTGAAATTTTGCTGCATGTTTCTGTTCTTTGGCATGAAATGCCCTTAGCCATTTCTTTTTTTTTAAATTTCTCTTCAGTACGTTTCACATCACTCCCAAAATACAACAGACATCCCAAAATTCACAGGTGACCACATTTCACTCCATTTGACTCAAAACAGCCTCAGTTTGTTTTTCTCACAAGTGATTTGAAGAGCTGTATAGTCAGTCTTAAACTTAGGGAAAAAAAAATGTTTTAGAGCTAAATGCATCCTTTTCCTTGAGCCATCAATGCATGCTGGTTGAAAATGTTAAAATTAGTCTGTCACTTCCCTTTGTAAAGTCGCTTGAGTTCAGAGCTGCTTTTAAATTAGAAATGCTGTACTCTGTCCAGGGACAGCTTTATTTAAGACTGATTAGTGTATGTTAAATTTCTTCTGAACAGTCGTACCCCTGGAAGTCGACAAGCCTCCCCAACAGAAGTAGCTGAACGCCTGGGCCCCAATCCCAGCACCACAGAAGGATTAGGTCCACTTCCCAATCCTACAGCCCACAAGCCTCTGGTAGAAGACTTTTCAAATCCAGAAAATCAGAATCTAGATGCCATGGAACAAGTTGGTCTTGATTCTCTACAGTTTGACTATCCTGGCAATCAGGTACAAATGGACTCTTCAGGAGCTACTGTAGGACTTTTTGACTACAATTCTCAGCAGCAGGTCAGTAATGGACTGTGGCAAATTGATCCTTTAAGTTGTTGATTATCCTCTTGATAATCAGTCATTTCAACATACAGTGCATTGAATATTTTTTTGTCTGTGACTTAGTCAAGGGCAGATAACTGTATAATTAATCTAGAAGAATATTGTTGCATAATTTTCTAGTTTAGTAACTTGCTATTGCAGAAGCTTGGTTTGAAATTTTTTTGGTAAGCAAATCCAAGTATATTATAGCCCTGACTTTTGAAAACTGAAATGCCTTTTTTTTTCCCAATAGCTTTTCCAGAGGACTAATGCTCTGACTGTTCAGCAGTTGACAGCAGCCCAGCAGCAGCAATATGCACTGGCTGCAGCTCAGCAGCCACACATAGGTGAGGTTTCTGTACAGTACAGCAAGTGTCCCTGGCAAAAGTGGGTGTGTTGCTTTGAGGGAATCCTTTCAATTTGCCCAGAGTCTTCTCACTCACATAGATACTGATCACTTGGCCCATTGTAGTGGTTGTCATGAAAACTGCTCAGAATGACTGCCTATGACTGTACTGTCCTTAGAGGAGGTTTTCTGTTGTAAATTTTCCCCTTTGAGCAGGTGTGTACAAAGAAATAAAACTTATATTTGCTTCTGTAACATAGTAGTTGAATTTTGATGGGAGTAAAAGTTAAAAATGTGTACTGCTATAAGCAGTAGTAGAAACACTAGCTTTATATACCAAAAACCAATATGCAATTCTAAGATTTTATTGCAGTTTAGTATTTTTAGTAATCCATTTAAAAACCATTGCAGAATAGAATTTTGAAATCATGCTTTTGTGTTGATTAAGTTTTAATTTTTCCTTGTTAATGGCACCATTTAAGCAGCTCTTCCTTCTTGCAGGTACCTTTCTGATAGAGCTAATTCTTTAGCAGGCATTTTTTCAGTCCCTTTAGTTCAATGAGTTAGTTAAATGCATAAAGTTCTTCATGTGCTGCAAGTCAACAAGGAGGCTTTATTTTGTGACGACAATTTTATCTTCCACTGTGGGGAAGCTGTCAGTGTTTAGGGGAGGGAGGTTGGAAGACACATGGAAGCAATTCCTTGTTTAAGGAAGGGAGATAGTTGGAGTTTAAAGATTTACAACCTCTCCAGTTCCACTGGGCTGTTGAGGTGTGTGCACAAATCTCTTTCCTGTGTGAGAAAAAAAAGGGTTCTCAGGATCAGAAGGGCAGGCAGAAGTAGGAAGCATCTCCAGTGACTTGTGTCCATGCTCTCCTGCAAATAAGTTTTCCCACCAGCTTGTTTATGTAGGTTATGAGGTCTGCTCAGACAGGGATCAGCAGCCCATAGCTGAGACTGAAAAGTGGCAGCTCATCATTGTTACATAGCTGATGGGTACAGGCTGAGAGCTGGAAGCATGAGATGTTTGTGTGAGTCCGCAGGTCCTGTCTTTGACTTCTAAACTGCAGAGAAGCCCCTACTTTATGTGAAGTGCTGACTGAGTAGTCAGCTGATTTCTTCCTCTTTAAAATACAGCCTCTTCTGATGTGCCTATTAATATAAATTTACCAATAAATGTTTGGAAGGATGTGACATAGTTTGATGTGCATTGCTTGCTGCTGCAGTTGCTGACTCAGTGTTGGATAAAGTGAACCTGACTGACAGAGGAAACTCAGGGTTAGTTATGCTTTGTTTGCCTGAGTTTCTGCGGTTGTTTCTTTCCATTACCATTCCTATATCAAATTAGGATTCAGGAAAGTAAGATTATCATCTCATAAGTGGCTTTTTAAAAGCTAGGTATCTGACTTAAACTAGTTGGTTAATTTTTTTCTTAATTGTCATGAAGAGAGACTTTTGTCTCTGGCAGGTGGTTCATTTCATCTGACTAATTCACTTCAGACTCTAGATGACTTGTCTGCTACAGATGTCATTGCAAGACTAGTGTAACTTTGAGATAGTTAAAGTTGGGCAAGATAAATTCCACTTTGAATAATCCCTTTTGTATAAGGGTGGATAGACACATATGAGATAAATCTCCCTGGAGTCTGTAGACCCAGCAAAACAAAGCTGTTAGGCCTTGAGATCAGTAAGAAAGGACTGATGAGAAGACACAGAAGTGTTGGTTTCTGTAATTATGTACCTACTCTTAAAAGCTTCCAAAGTACAAGCAGTTCTGATTTTAACAGATAGGCTGTGTGATTTGGGTGGTGTGAATATGATGGTGCTTGCTAAGAATGTTGGCTGTAATGAAACTCTGTTTGTTACTGCAGCAGGCGTATTCTCCGCAGGCTTGGCCCCAGCTGCTTTTGTGCCAAACCCATATATTATCAGTGCTGCTCCTCCCGGGACTGACCCGTACACCGCAGCTGGATTAGCTGCAGCAGCTACCCTAGCAGGTAACTGAACACTAGGAAGTATCTGTCTTAATAATTCAACTGAATGAAAAGAGAAAAAAGTGAAATCTCTCCTGTTTATCCTCTGCAAATGTAGTACTAGTAAGGAGAGACTTGTAGGAAAATTAATATTGCCATTTTGAAAGTTTTTACTAAAATAGAAAGGGTTTCAGTTTGTTATATATGGATTCTGAGTTTCTCTTGCCACTGGACTTTCATATACAAAAATTAGAGCTTTTTTTCTGTTCTAAAAGTGTTTATCCTTAATAAGGTGCACCTGACATTGATAGTATGTATTATTTTCAAAAGATGAGACAGCTAACCTTTCCTTATATGTTTTCTCATTCCCAGTGGGCATGAGAATAAAGATGGTCTCCAGCATGCTAAAAGGCCTAGACAACAGAGAAACTCCAAGCCCAGTAAAAACTCTTAAGAAGTTATTAGATATTGCTGTGAAACAACATGACTGAGTATTTAAGTCCCAGCTAGTGTTCAGACTTGAGCATAGCGTTTAAAAAAACCACTTTGTTTCCACATGTTGGTTTCAGAGGGAAGGCAGTAGAAAAAACTAAAAGACATGCACCTAATGCATTATTTGTACAGTGCCGTGATACAGAGAGATTATTCTTCTACAGGTTCTTCATCAATAGACTGGAAGGGTTAAGTATGCCCACTTTGAAGGGCATCCATCTATATGCAGGGAGGCAAAAGCAATAGTTGTGTTTATAAGCAAGGGCATCATGCAGAAAGGAGGAATCACAGATGATCAAAGTCTCAGTACATCACTATCAGGAGGATAAATTTTGTTCATTCTGTGTTGTTCTGAAATTATCTTTTCTTCCAACCATGAAAACTGATTTTGAATGTTCTTTGGTACACAGACTCTGAAGGCTTTAAGGTTTTTCTTTGTCATCTGAGTCTCACAAGGGTATTCATTTTTTCACAGAGGAGATATGACTTGGTGTGAATTTTTTAAATTAACCCATTTGTATTCATGTGTCATTTTAGCTAATATGGCAATTCTTTCTTTTTAATTCTGATTTCTCTTCTGACACTGAGAAGATGGATCAATGAGGGATGCTACAAACAGTATTTTAAGCAGCTGCACTAGATTGAATAATCATGCTTTCTGGTTTTAGGTCCTGCTGTGGTTCCTCCTCAGTATTATGGTGTTCCGTGGGGAGTGTATCCAGCCAATTTATTCCAGCAGCAAGCTGCAGCAGCAAATACCACAGCAAATCAGCAAGCGGCTTCCCAGGCACAGCAGGGACAGCAACCGGTATGTTCAGCATGAAAAGCAGAGGTGCCTTACCTTAACATTTCAGTGTGTAAGGGTCAGCTGCTAGAAAATCTTACATCATTCAGATGTCGTGTTTTATTGTATAATAAATGAATATTAAAAACTCTCAATTTTCTTAGTGATTGTCACTTACACCATGTTCAAGTTATTTTACAGTCTTATTTCTTAAAACAATAAGCATTAAAAATGATTCATTTCATTCAGGTTGCTGTGCTGCTGTGTGTGTGTGTAGGTAATGCTTCCTGTGTACTGAATAATTGTAAGGTTTAATCTAGAAAACTGACATAAGGGGATGAAAAGATACATTTTCGTAATTTTAGGAGGATATTTTTTCTTTTAAGCTTGGGAAAAATTGGTCTGTGTTTTTATAAATTAGCTGGAAATTTGAACGTTACACATTTTCCTGTCTCTTCAAAAATTGGTGAAAAAAGGAAATAAAGCTATTATCAGGAGTTTTGTTGCTTCATAGGGAGGAAGGATTGCCCAGTTTATTTTTCTGTGGCATTAATTGTATTGCAGTATCACCATGTGCCATGTGGTATTTTTGCCTTGGTAAAGCAAGAAAGAGCATTTGTTATGAGAACTTGTTGAAATTTCCATTTCTTTAAGTAATTTTTAAAAAAATGTTAATTTTCTATTGTTACTCTGGATGCATTTTTTAAACTATTGTATGATCTTTCAGTATAAGTAAATGGCAATTTTGACAAAGGAAACCAGCAAATTTTGCAGTAACTTTACACTTGAATGAATGTAAATACTGCAAATCTTTTGCTAGAAATACGGTTAATTTCAGTGCCATTCTTAGAAAGGTAATATAAGAAGTCTGAGATACCGTGTAAGTCCAGGGATTTCATCACTGTTTTTATATTCGGATGGATATTTCTTCCTACTGATTGTTTTTTATCAGTGACCTGATTGGTAACTGAATGTATATTGTCTCTGCAGTGTCTTTTTGTTTTCTCTATAAAATTAATATCCAATTTATGCAGATTACATATACAATTCTGTGTGGGAATATATTGTGAATTGTATTTCTTCCTTATTTTGGACCTGAAAAAGTTGATTTTAACCAAGAGAAATAGAGTAGTTGCAAGAATTTAGATTGCTTTTCAATCAGATTCCCGGAGATTTGCTGTCAGAACATAATAAAACACTCCTGTGTTGCATGGTGATGGAGTGTTATGTGAATGTTTAAAACTTCGTGGGTGCATTATTTACAGTACTGTTGGCAGTGGAGTGTTAATTATTTAGGCAAGTTACTACAAGTGCTGAAATACTCAGATTTACATCATTCAGTTTCCTGGAAGTAATGTAAGCAAATGTGTTTATCATGGAAGGTCAGGTGTTCAGTTAATAAATAATGTAGGTCGTAAAACATATCACTCTTACAGATTTTCTTCCTTTCTTTGTACTCATTAGCATTGATGGAACAAAGGAGTCCTGCTGTCCAGAGCAGGGCAGATACTTTATGGTCGCATTTGTCAGCAAAATAGTATACACCTTTTATTTGTTGTATGTGTATATCCTTGAAACCATCAAGGTGCAGGATTCCCAAAACGAAAATCAGGGCTGCAAGGCGTGGAATGCTCAAAGCAGCTGTTCTAGACCTTTGTTAGCTAATGGATTGGCTTCCTTACCTTTTAAGGAAGGGCTGTTGTGTCGTCCTTTTGCAGGTCCTGCGAGCTGGAGCAACTCAGCGCCCGCTCACTCCCAACCAGGGGCAGCAAGGGCAGCAGGCAGAGTCACTTGCAGCAGCTGCAGCAGCAAATCCAGCTTTGGCTTTTGGTCAGGGTCTTGCTACAGGCATGCCAGGTATGTATGTTATCAGTAGATTACGAGGCTCACTGAAAGTAAAAATGTTGTATTTGTATTTGAGCCATCTTTTCCAAGGCTGGACATATATGAACGCCCAGTAGTGCCCAGCATTTGCTTGCCCATGGACCAGGACTGCGTGCAAACAATAGGGAACCTATTGGAGGAGAGGGCCACAGTACATTTGTTTGATGGACAGGTTGATTCTGGCAACAGACTCCTTCAGATCTTGCATGTCTTGTTCAATCTCATTTCTCCATAGCTGCAGACACATCTGAACCAGGTTCAGCTCTTCGTCGGAGACCATATGAGGAGCTGGACATTGAGACAGTTCTGCTGGTGAAACAGGAGGCTGGACCTCCATACTGGAGTTTTGCTGCAGTGAAGAATTTGCCACAAAGAAAGCTTCATCTTCAGTCCTAGTATCAGTCCTTCCTTGTATGCCATTTGGCTGTGAAAGCACGTCCAAAACACAAGGCTTGGCTTGGGAGTGCAGGAGTGTTGTTTGAGAGCTCTGAGCAGAGGAACCAGCCACATCTGGCTTTGTAGCAATGAACTCAAGCACATACTGCAGTGCAGCATGTCAGGCAGTGGAAAGCAGGCTGACCAGAGCCGTATTCCATTTATCTTTCCAGTTCCTGCTGCAGTCACCATTTTCTCCTTCAGTCTCTTAATTTCCTCTCTTTTCATCTGAGTAAGACCTTTATTGCAGTAGAGGTACCTGTCCATATATATAGCCTGGGGAAACTCTAGCTTTGTGTGAGTTTTTGCTGTCTGTCCTAGTGACTGATTGAACTTAAATTGGGAGAGTTCAAAGTTCAGAACTAATGGGGGTTTTGTAAACCAGCGCTCCTGTCCATACTTCACTGACTGAGAGATGCTGTTGTCTCATCCACTCATCCATCTCTCCCTCCACCATGGCTCTTTCCAAGCACTCATTCGAGTTCCGGTAACCATTTAACTGAAGGGGATACTGACCAAAGGTCTGTCTTGGTTTGAAAGACAGGTGTCTGCTAAGGAAGGCAGAAGCCTCCCTTGGAAAGGAAATGTAACCCCCTTTCCTCTGACTTATAATTTTGGAATTAAGGGGTCTTTTAGGCAAAGATATGAGAAATAGGAATAATAGTTCTTTACTTATATATATATATGTATATATATATAACATAAACAAACACCNCTTGGTTTGAAAGACAGGTGTCTGCTAAGGAAGGCAGAAGCCTCCCTTGGAAAGGAAATGTAACCCCCTTTCCTCTGACTTATAATTTTGGAATTAAGGGGTCTTTTAGGCAAAGATATGAGAAA
>VXAC01007680.1:0-15476 GCA_013399225.1 Rhipidura dahli
AACATTATTCCCATACTGAATCCCAAGCACAGTCCTGGACCAGCTGCTGGGGAGAAAATTAACTCAATCCCAGGTGAAAGGAGGACATAAAATCTTTCCTGAATTTCTTCCACATGCTCAGTCACACTCACTCACTCCTGAAGCTTCTGCCCCATTTCCAGCTGCTGCTCACAGTATCAAAGCTCCTCAGGGGTCTACCCTGGACAGGAACTTGCAGCAGCTTGGAAAAAACAAACATAGACCCCTGCTTCTTCTAGCAGGATCCATCTTTATTACACACACTTCAGTATTTATATTTTTCTACCATGGGAAAGTTTTAAGAAGCTTTTGGGAACGTGCAGAGGGAAAGACAAAGCAGCTACACCCCCAAACACCTGCCAGGGCAGACTTTTGTGCCCCTTATCAGCCACCCACACAAACAACGGCATCTCCCCTTGTTCTGGGAGATAAAGGAAAGACATTCGCACCTGGTGTTTATGGCTTCGGTCATTTCCCTGGTAGGCATCTAACAAAAGGCCTTTCTCAGAGTTTACATCAACAAGTAACAAGTTGCTCTCTCCACGGGGCTCTCGTTCAGGGCAGGATGGGCACTGCAGGCCTCTGCAGAACTGGTGCAGCCCCGGTCCCACCTCTGCATCAAGCTCTTACATATGCATTCTTTGCTGGATATTTTCTGATTTAGTAAGTGTTTTGTAGCTGTGGGCACTGGAATTACTTCAAAACAGAACAAGAGGAAGATAATCCAACCCCTTGCTCTCACATTTTAAATCCACAATCTCTTTATCGACAGCCACATTTTGCCCTCCAAGCTCTTCCTTCACTACTCTTAATTAGAACCTTTTCACTGCATCACTGCCAGGTAGAGAGGGAGAGGAAGGTCTGGCCCCTTCCAGGGCCTAAGAGAGGGGCGGGCAGAGCAGAGCAAGGGCCTGGGTGTGCCCCCAGCTCCTCCCCACTCCTGTTCCATCACCCACCCATTTCCAGCTCCTTTTCTGAGGCACCACCAGCTCTGGGGCTGTCCCAGCCTGTCCCATCCCCCCAGCGTGACCAGCACAGGCTCCCTCTCCTCCCAACCCCAGTGCAGTGGGACCCATTTCCTACTGTGATCCAAATGGGAGCCCCTCACAGCACCCCCATGGCCCCCTCCCCTGCAGCCCCCTCCTCCATCCACAGTGAACCAGGATCAGTTGTTTATTTTGGCCCCAATATGTTGGTAAAGGTAAAAACCCCTCAATTTTGGTTGAAAAAAATCTTTATTCACAGGACATCACATGAATCACGTCCCACCCTTGCCCCTTTATGTATAAAATACTGGTAGAAAGTTTTATTCCAGAGGCAAGTGAATTCCCACAGAGTTCTCCTCTGCAGAGAGCAGCTCATCCCAGAGCTGGAACTCGTGCCACAGTTTGGAAGCAGAAGTGAGGTGTTGAGGAAGGAAACACCACCAAGCTACAGCAGCAAAGCCTCCAGGGCTGCAGCTCATTCCCTTTGGCAGGGAGCACAATCCCACCAGGGCTCCAACTCCTCTCCCACTGCATCCAAAGGGGAGAGGTGGGGCCTGAAGGAACCACTCATGTCCCTGCCACGTCCCACTGCAATGGGGGCTTTTGGGGCCACCTGAGAGCACAAATGCCCTTGGAAATCTCTTTGGACTTTACAGGCACTACAAACATGTTTGATGTCACACATCTTCAAATCCAGTTCCCCAGGTGGTTCCTTCAAGCCCCACATGTCACCTTTGGATGCCATGGGTAGCAAGGACACTTGGCTCACCAAGGGGAAATCAGCCTATGCAGGGACAAGGAGAAGGCAGAATAAATCAACAGGAAAACATCTATTAAAATGCCAAGCTAGGCTCAGAAACAGAAAAAAACCTCCAGTTCCAAGTATGTTATGGCTCCTACTGCAGCCCAAAAGGAAAGAGATTGGCCAGAGTCCCACCTTGGTGTAAAATGAACCCTGCTACACCAGGTCACAGCTACAGAAACTTTAAACAATGACACCCTAAACTATAAACCCAACAGTGTAAAAATACTTGGAATTCAATCAGATCATCAGAACTGAGATTTGCCAGGGACCCCTTGTAAGTGCTCAGCTGCCGTGTCAAGGGCTGAATCCATCAGATTTCATATCCAAAATAAATTTCAGGCAAATTTGGATGGATGATTTCTGTTAGAGACACAGCAAGACAGATGCTCCATCACTGCAGATTCCCTCTTTTCCTTTTAATTCCTTACTTCCTTGGGCTCAAATGAAAACCAGTTCCATGCTTGCTCTGCTACAGTATTTCCTTGGGAAACCTGGACAAATAGGGAACTTCAAGAGCAGGAAACACTCTGGAAGTATCAAACACATAGAGAAGTCCATGGACTGGGGCCACTGGTCACTCTGAGGGTCTGGCTGGGCCCCACCCCAGCTCTGGTCAATAGCATGGCCCTGTCTCATGGCCCACATTCCCTAGAATTCCTTCTAAAATTTTTTTCAGTTATTAAAACCCTTTCTCACAGTTTGAAACAAGCCACATAATGAAAGCACAGCTCAGCACAGTGAGGACAGAATGCAGAACTTGTGATTAGTTACTAATCCAGAGACCCACAACCATTCCAGACAGAAAATAAGGAAGGAATTGCCAGCATGAGGCCACATCATGGATATGACACATCTCTGCCACTGTCAGACATCAGGGAATGCTCCAGACTTGCCACACATTGGGATGGAATGGATCTGCAGGGTGACTGAAATGGATGATGCCCAAAATCCCAGGATGAACTCTCTATCAGACTCCCCCAGGCTGCAGGGAAAGCAGTGCTGCATTGAGACGAGGATCTCACAGCTCCAGTGTTTCACTGGGACAGGAAATGACCCCAAGGAGACAAGTCCCAGCCAGCAGCACCCCGGGAGGTGACATGGCTGAGTGTCTTTCACAGTAACTCCACAGGGAACACCCTTCCCTAAGGATGGGGACATCACCATCCCAAGGCACAAACTTGAGGAAACTCCTCTGACCAAGCTGATTTTCAGTGCCAGGCCTGTTGTGCTGATCCCACCATTCCTCTGGTGTGAAGAAGCTGTTCCAGCTTTGTGAACAATCCCACACCTGTGGGGAATACAGGAGGACTCACCTGCTCTATCCTCTCAGAAGTTCCAGCTCCAGAGCCCCAGACCCAATCAGCATCTCAGGAAATGAATGCAGCTCCCCAAACCTCTGTGCTTCAGCTTTAGAAATGTCAGTTTTGGAGGCTGGATTTGGTAGGAGGCCCAGGGAGATGCCACAAGCCTGACATGCAGGCCACTGGAAGCAGGAGGGAGCACAGCACTCGGCATCCCCTGCAAAGCAGCAGGGCAGAGAGGTACCAGAACATCCCTCAGAGGGGCAGAGCAGCATTTCAGCCTAAACCAGAGAGATCTGTGCTGGTTAATACAGTGTGAAGTTAACTGAGGTTATAACCGTGCTCTAAGACTCTTCCCCACACATCCTCCTCCAAGCAAATGGAACTGCAGATGGGAGCCCTTCACCTCTCAACTGCTTTTGCACACTCAGTCCCACAGGCTGAACTCAGGCCCATGAACACTGTGAAATTCACTGTGCCAAGTGCAGGGGTCAGGTCAGTGCTGGCCAGCACAGGAAAGACTCGCTGCATGCTGCACTGTGCCTTTGCATCCTCCCATCCCTGTGTGCCCAAAGGGACATTCCTGCCTTGCTACAGCTGGGCACAATGTTCACTTCTGCTTCCTATTAACCAGACCCTTAAACCTGCAGGCTTGAGGTGAGAGCAGTAAAGGCCGGGGGTTATTTTCACAGGGCCATTCTAAAGCACAGCATCCCCAGACTCATCCATTTTCCGACGTGCTTTCCATGTGACACTGTCCAAGTGGGATTTGTAAACTCTGAAGTCCATGGGAAGGGCTCATCCAAAGCAGCACCCAGAGGAAAGTCAGTCCTGGAGACAGTCCTCTTGCAGGAGTTGAGCAGCTCATGTCAGGTACTGCACGACGAGGAACATGATGAGGCAGGTCACGGCCATGCCCCCCAGCATGAGGAACTTGTCCTGGAAGGCGCGTTTCTCAATCAGCCGCATCACCGTGTTGGACAGGCCCAGCATGTTGGCAACGTCCAGGATCTTCTTGTGAGTGCCCTGAGGACAACAGCACAGCAAAGACACAGTTACCCTCATGCTCTGAGCCTTCTTATTCCACAATCCACATGTATTTCATCGTGGGTGGTCAGTGATGGATTCTAGTCCATGGAACTCCTCTCAGCCAACTACCCCTACCATTCCACAGAACCCTGGAAACAACTGGATGTTTGGACTAATTAATTCATACAAAGGAACAGGAACGTGGTTAAAGACCACACAAAACAATTTGTCTGGACAGACACAAGATAGAGTGTCTCAGAAAAATGCACTCCCTAAGCAGGAGTAAGGGTTTTCCTGGTCCTGTTCCAGTCACAGTCAAAAAGAACTTCAAGCTCTGACCAGGCAAGGTTTTGTGCAACGCTCCCCTTGCCGAAGTACAGCTCATACCAACAAAGACTGAGAAGGTCCAGACACTTGCAAGGTAAATGGCAGAAAAAAGGCAGATAAATGTGTAATTAATGCCATTTCCTGAAATCCTTCCACAGAAAAGTGCAGGGTGCTGCAGGCAGGACACTGGGAATTAGGAACGTGGATCTCACAAATACATCAGCAGCAGGGACGCAAAAGGAATCCTACTGCTTTATTTCAGGGCAGTAGTTGGAGGAAACAATATGAAATACAGGCACAGAGACATGCTCCAGGAACAGGCCAGGGTGGAATATTGTCCTGAGTGGGGAGAAGAGAGAGAACTCAGGGCTGGGAGAGTCCCAGTGGCACAGGAGGTAAGAAGGACCCTTCCAGGAAAGCTGGACACTTGTGGGCAGGCAGAGCTCTGAGCCACAGCCAGACACCTCCTCACATCCATATGTGCACAGGGCAGCTGCCAGGAGGGGCCCTGCCACACCAGGGGTAATGGCCAGTCCCTCACAGTGACATGTGGGCTATCCCTGGCAGAACACCCCACTAGAGGATGCTCTGACACTGGGTTCATCTCTGAGCCAGCTCAACAGCACAGATTCCCATCACACTGCTGAATTCTATGCTTTGACTTTGAAATAAAATCTTCAGCCTCCCTTCTTCTGTCCATGTTCTCTTTGGTCTCAAAAGAGTGAAAACATGAAAATTGGGAACTGTTTTGAATATAAACCTGACTCAAGATCAGGAAGGCTCTCCAAGGACAGAATTTAGATCAACTGTATTAGACCCACATGCAAAAGTTTCTCAGTCCATAAAACACAGACTTGCAGTGCCAAACTACATCATCAGTGTCTTGTGTCCAAGACAGTTCAAGGCCCTTCACTGGTCAGGTTGTGTCTCTGCTAGTTCCACATAATCTGTTTTCTCCATTTCCCACACCTCTCATTAACCTCTTGGGCACGGCTCTCAGGCTCAGCACCTTCCTGTCTCTGCAGAATCCTTTCACACTGCTTCAGAACAAAACCAAACTTTGCTGGGAGAACAGAAACCAAATATGAAGCTTTAAAATTAAAGCAAACAACAGAAAGGGAAAACTCCTCAATTCTTGCAGTCATGGAGCAGTGAAATTGTACAACCGGATCAGTTCTGGGAATATTCACTCCATATCTCTCTATTTATACCCAAAATGCACAAAGTTACAGAGAATAAAGCTATTAGTGTCCAGAGGAGGGACACGAGGGTGGGGGAGGCTCTGGAGGGGCCACATGAGGAGCAGCTGTGGTCACTTGTTCAGCTGGAGCAGAGGAGGCTGAGGGCAGAGCTCACTGGGGGCTGCAGCTCCTCCCCAGGGGCAGCTCTGATCTCTGCTCTGTGACAGTGACAGCACCCAGGGAATGGCTGGAGCCGTGTCAGGGGGATTTGGGATGGAGATCAGGGAAATGATTTTCCTGCAGTGGGTGTCTGGACACTGCCCAGGCTCCCCAGGGAATGGTCCCGGCCCCGAGGCTGCCAGAGCTCCAGGAGCGTTTGGACAGCGCTGCCAGGGATGCCCAGGGTGGGGCTGTTGGGGTGTCTGGGCAGGGCCAGGGGCTGGACTGGGTGATCCCTGGGAGGCCCTTCCAACATGGGATATTCCATGATTCTACGTGAACCCATTTCTCTTTGTAAGCTGTCTCTACACCAGCTGCTTCTGCCAGATGTTCTGAGCGTAAAAAAAACTGAGTAAGGGGAAAAGGAACATGAACAGACATTTCCTCACCTGCAAGGGAGAAGTAACATCCCCCAGGAACACAACAGCCCCAAAAGCACAGACTGTGTGGATGAGCAGCCATGGACAGACACCCAGCAACTCCCTGCTGCAGGGCTGGCCCAGAGCTCACGTTCCTGGCAAAGGCTGGAGGAGAGCCAGGAGGCCCAAGGAGATCCAGCAGGAACCAGCCAGTCACTGCCAGCCAGCAAAAGCAGCCACGCAGGACTGGTGCTGCTACAAGAAACAGCATTTCCTTATCCCTGCAGGGCACCAGGTCCTGCCAGGGCTCCTCTATGGACAGGCCAGCTGTGGGTGAGCTCTCCTGACCTGTGATGGGATGCACCTCCTTCTCTGGGACCCTCCAGAATCCACGTGCTTCATCCAATCCCTCATCAGAGATTACTTTGGATCAGTGATATTCCAGCTTGGAGAGTCAACTCCAATTCCCTGTGTGCAGCACAGGAACACTGATGATTGGATGCCCCAGGCCAATGTCATCAACCATCAAAGCAACCCAGTGCTCAACACAGGGGACAAATGTCTACAGTGCTCTCAGGGAAGCAGGAACTTCAAGGAAGGTGCTCTTTCCAAAAAGCATTCACAACCCCCAGTCCTCTCCCAATAATGAGTCCTTCCAGCCCTTTCCTCATGAGCTGGCAGCAGAACCCCTCCCTGTACCCACCAGTTCTATGGCCAGACTGCTCAGCAACACCATTCCTCAACTACCCACTGAGTTTCCTTTAAGGTTTTTCTAGTAATGCACCTTGTCTTACAACAAATCCATATTCACCAGGTCAGTGAACAAGTGACCTGAGCCAAGAAGCTAAACCTCATCTTGGAAAAAACTTGGCTTTAAACTCTGCTTTAATGTCTCTGTGTAACATCTGTGGGTGCAGGGCCTGCTCACCAGACTGGGGAGCAGAAAAGGAGCTGCAACCCTGCTTTGCACCCTATGCTGGTCCTGTGCAGGGCTCAGGGAACACAGCCTGGAATCCTGGAATCAGGGCAGCAAAGTGCCCGTGCACACCCAGCTCAGCTCCCCGTGCGTCAGCTGGAGCGCAGACCAAGCTTGCAATGCCTGCCACACCATGGAGCTGCAGGTGTGATAGACCTGATCAAATCTGGGATTTATGTCATTAAAAATGCCTTAATCTGGCAGATACATCCCAAAACAAAGCAGTGTCACAAAACTGACAACAGTGGTTATCCCCATCAGAAGATGGATACAAGAGACAGGAATTTCCCTGCATTTTTCAAAAGTCCTGTTTCTCCCCACATGCTTCTTATTAAAAAGATTTTTGTATCTTTGAGCTTTTCACTCAAAATTTAACATCACTTTGTGCAGTCTGTAAAATAAAAGACAAATATTTGCTATGAAGAGACATGCACCAATGCAGCTGTTGTCAGCAGGGAAGGAGGGACTGTCGAGGTGCATTATCTTTATTACCAATCTTAACCACAAGTGCTCTACACCAACTTTGTGGCTGCCTTGAGGGATGTTCATCTGAACCAACATCTCCCTGCCAGCCAGCTACTGCCCCTCCTGAACCTGAACAAAAACCCAACAGTCAACCAAAGAAAAACACACATAATGGGATAAAACATAACATTCAGCACTCCAGATGCTGCCCTGCATGTGAAGGCCAGCCAGCCCCAAGAGATCTTAAAAGTATTCCTAACAGGATGATATGTAAAGATTTCGGGTTGTTTAAATGAATTTTGGGCCTTTCCAGCATCCTCAGCTCGGAGCAATGTACTGAAACAACACACATATTGATTTTACTTAGCCTGCTCAGCACGAACGCAGAAAAATGTGGGGTCTTTCTGGTAAAAAGTGATGCCCCCACCTTTAATGTGACTCTCTGGTCCCTCAGGCCCTGTAGGATGTTGGTGCCACTGCCAATAAGCTCATCCATGCCTCGGTGGGCACTCTGCAGGGATTCATTAAACTGCAAGGTTTCGTCGATCGGGATGGTGGTGGCAGAGTCCTGTGGGGAAAGCAGGGACTCGGTTACCTGCCCACTCAGAAACACAACATGCACCAGCAGACACTGCAAAAACCCAACAGGACTTGGAGGACTGTGCTTAAAACATTTGTTTTCATAATAATTTTAAATACAACATTGGTATTTGAGTGAAAAGAGTCATTTAGAGAAGACAGGGAGGGAGCCAAGAGGCAAAGCTGAGCAGCTGCTCAACTGCAATGAGATCCCATTGGACGGAAAGAGCAAAAGCAGAGAATTTTTATAATCTTAGTAGGAAAGGGTACAGCAAGAGAGGACATCAAAGCTAACAGGAGGTGTTTAACAAGGTGTTAAACACCAGGAAGGTGCTTAGTCACTGATCACTGCAAGTGAAAGATTTGTGGAAGATTTCACACTACATTTCTGAGCAACAAAAGGCCTGAAAAGCAAAATGTTGGAGATGACATTCTAAACATTTACAAAATAGTGCAAATTTCTGGCAGTGAGGGCAAACAGACATGGGCCTGGTTCCCTGAGCTCTGGCTCACTCATCATCCAGGGACCTTACTTAAAAAAAAAAATTATTAAAAATTAATATTTTTCAAGTTTTTCCAGAAAAGATACTTTCACTCAGCTAGGAACTAGGAATCTTGAAATGGAAATAAGAGGGTAAAACTCTAATCTGGACTGCACAAGAGGCCAGGGATGGGATCACCCCTGTCTGCCAAAGGCCTCCAGGTCACCGTTTTCTGGACACCACTACTTCCAGAGGGGCAAGGAAATGGCTCACTGCTCCCACATGGTTTAGAGCAGGAATTGGGATCCTGGTAAGGGAGAAGTGTTGGGAACACTGATCACCTGCTCCAGGTACTCAGAACAAGAACCACCCAAAGGCAGAATTCAGTCAGAGATGGTGAACACCCTCCACGTGCCCAGCAGCTGCAGGTGACACACAGATACAGCAGAATGTGCCCTGAACAGACTCTTTCGTAAAAACCCCAAATGTTCATCTGAAAATGCCACGTAGGACCCAGGGTCTGGTGCTGCCCTGCCTGGGCAGGGGTTCTGCTCACTGTGGAAGAAGGAAGAATCAGGGACAGAGCTCTCAGAGGCCTGGATGAAGGGGCTGGGGCAGAAAACACAAGCCTGGCCCACTGGGCTCACACGAGCCTCTGAGCAGAAGCACTTAGATTTCCAGGTGAATGGCTCTTATTCCAGATATTTAATAACCTCCAAACCAGAAGATTCCATTTCTGTACAAGGCTTTTTTAATCCACTATAAGGCAGCAATAAAAATAGAGAAGTAGATTTGTGACCCCCCTCCCAAGGAGATGAGATGGCACCAGAGCTCTGCTTTGCTGCTTGTGATTTTCTCCAGGTACAAGGAAAGGCTTTAAAGACCATTTATAACTGAATTAAGCAAACTGTTCCTAACACTGCTACAAGCTTCAAAAAGCTGTTCTGGATGTTCCACTGATTTACTCACACACTCAGCTGACATCTCTGATAGAATAGGGGAGTACATGAATAGGAACTGTGTAAACCTGTAACCAAGAGAGGCTGGTAACTGACAAATAAATCATCATTTTCCTATTAAAGGATAATCTTAAAGCCACATTTTTGTAGCAAGCTAAGAAGAAATACAAAATAATCATGTCTTTTTTAATCTGTGATACCTTTCAACATCTGAAGGAGAAAATAACCCATTTGCTCTATATTTTGCACCTGTAAGCCTGCTACCGCTCTTTAAAACTGTTCCACTTACACATCTTTTGTTTCTGAACAGCAAATTTTCCTGTAGGAAAATCTGTCCCTACTTGCAGGCAAACACCACAGGGTTTAAAAACAACAAATTGCAGTGTTCCTTTCAAGCCTTGTTTATAATTTTGAAATAGCCAACACAATAACAGACATTATCTTTATGGCAGGCTTTGAGAAATGCATCGAACTGCCCAAACCTCAGTTAATTAGGACTGCACACATTCTTTCTTTCTTGCCCTGACAACACAGATAATGAATGTTAGGTGAGATGCCTTTAAAAAGGAAAAAAAGGGGGAATTTTTTAAAAAAAATAAAGAATACTATAAAAAGACCTCCAAGGACAACAACAAAAAGAATAACTTTCTAGTTGGAGAAAAGTAAAATCTGAAAGCAAAGCTGCATTATTCAGAGCAAAATTCCTCCAGGAATTCGCACTGGGGGGACTTCCCAGTGCAGGAACTAAAAATTACCAAAACCAGGTGGAATGCATTCATGTTATTACAAACTTTTGACTCATTTCCAGGCAAAAAGCAGGGCTTTGTCCCAGCTGTGTGATTTGTGTTTGGCTGAACTGGAGTGTGCTGACACCTGCTGCCAGAGGCGTGTGTAAAGTGAGGCTTTTCACAGCTGTCAGGATTTGGCAGACATTTAACACAAATCCAAGTTCAATGTACACTTTGGTACCTACCTCACTGAGCCTTTTACAGCTGCTGTGTAAATCCAGGTGGAACTGCACTGGATAAAACAGAAGCAGCAGCTTCTGGAGCCTTTTCCTGCTGCCTTAAGAGCGCAGCTTTTCCTCACGAGAGCTGTACTGAATTCCTACATTTTTTTACTCTTCTCTACCTTTACTCACACAGCAGCTTCCAACAGTTCCGTTTACATCCTGCCTGCCACCCCCCTGATGGATTTGAGCTGCTGGAGCACAGAGAGCCCAAGCAGAGATATTTACGTTGGTGGTGAAGGTGCGGGCCAGCAGCTCCTCCCGCTGCCGCTCCTGCTGCTCCCGCAGGTACCGCCGGTGCTGGAAGTTCCTCAGGGCTGTCTGCAGGTGCTGCACGTCGTATTTCAGCTGGTCAACCCTCCTGAAAAGGACCAGCAGCATAAGAACACTCTTCTATTCTGGTGCTTTTTGTATCAGCAAAGGAGCATCATAAAATAACAATAAATTAAATGAGTAACAAAGAACGATGGGTTCTCTAGAAAATGGAGGGCATCAAATGCTAGGCCGAAATTCCACACTTACACCTTCCCTGTCTCATTTTTCTACTACACAAGTGATTATTTCATGGGTGATTATTTCTTTTTAATCAATTATTTAGCCTCCAGGCTAATGACAGAATGTGAAGCAGAACTCCTGAGCTCTCTTGGACATCCAATCCCACGGACTGTCTCCTCAGGAGTTATATAACCATGGCTGTTCCTCATTTAACACAGATTTGGGAAGATGGTAGGTTCTATTTTATGACCCCTCTTCACAAAGAAAATGAAACTTTCCAGTTTCTTTAGTTAGCACCATGTTCTTAAGTTTGAGGGTTTATTAAAAGGAGCTCAGAAGTCAGTGGGCAATACAGGAGACACCTCAGACATCTCCACTGGGCTGAAACAAATCATGTCCAGAGCTCCACTGGCCCTGACGAAATGACTGACAAAGTTTAATACTTGATTACCAGATTATCCTGACCTGTGGAAGGTGTCCCTGCCCATGGCAGGGATTGGAACTGATCTTTAAGGCCCCTTCCAACCCACACCATTCCAGGATTCTATAAAGAAATCAACGAGTATTTCACATACTGACCTCTTTCTTTAATACAGGTGCCATGAAATCCACCCCTACTATCTACAGAGGGATTTTGGACTACATTAATAAGTGAGTCACAGAATTAATTAAGAACACCAAGCCCTGATGTCTGTGGTCCAACCTGCTCAAACTGTTGCTCACTTTAGAAACCTCTTTGTTTCAGTCACCAACAGCTTGGAAAATAGCCCAGAAATAACACCACCAACTGAAGGAATTTTAGTCTCTACCTCCACTAAGGCCATTAAAAGCAAGTGAGAGAGAGAGCATCCAATTGCATGTTCTGCTCATCTGAGAACAGAGCCATGAATCCAGCCGCATCACCAGTCTGACTTGATGATCTTTGAGGCCTTCTCCAACCTTAATGATTCTCATCATCCTGTGGTTAAACACAGGACAGCAATTTTGCCTCTGTGCCTCAATTTTGCTATTGTAGAGCACAGACGTAAGTTATGCAAAATATAAAGATTTCACACAAATCAAAAGGCAAAGGGCTTCAATAAGTGTAATTAAAATAATTACAAAGACTACCCTGCACAATCAAAGCAAAGCAGTGAACTCACAGCTTGGCATTCTGCCGCTTGTTGGGAGGTTCTTTGCTGGACAGGATTTCCAGACGTTCCAAGTTGCTGAATATGTTGTCTATTCTTGCCTGAATCTCATTTTCTACCACTGCAAGGAAATAAAAACAGAATTTGATTTGAATCAAAGAACTGCAAGAATCTGATGAAGGTAAAAGATCAAAAGCATTAAAAGCAGTATGTAAAACCTGACAGTTGCAAATCCTTACTGGATGAAAATAATCAGGTAACTGAGAGCTATAAATATTGTGAAATGTCACTTCTTTAGCTCAGTAGTTTGACACTCACCTTTCCCTCCTGCTCTGAGAAGGAAGCTAGGAAAGCCCCTGCTCTTTTCATACACCTAAGCCTCTTTCCCCATCAGGTCCATGAATTAGGATTTCAAGTCCCCACATTCCCCCTGCAGCCCCCTTCCTGCTCCCTCAGCAGGATTTGCTCTCACAAGAACACAGAGAAGCATCATCAACCACCTGCCAACCATTCCACATATCAGGACTTCCCAGAAAACCACATTCAGCAGTCTGGGAAGTATGGCACTGTAGGAGGAGTGGTATAACCATCACAAAAACCACAACCTGGATTAGTAAGTCATTATTTTTTGAAAGGAAGTTTATCACAGCCCTTTCTACAGCCCAGGTATGCTTCACAGATATGTTCAAGGTAAGAGAAGTCAGTGAACCTGTATAGAAATGCATCCAGTCAATGCAGTGTCCTTTCACCTCACAAGTTCCTGATGAAACCCATTATTAGTGACTCATTCAGGAATTAAGGGTTCAAGCACAGGTCCAAAATACATGTGCCAATCCTGCACTGGGGTAAAAAGTCCTGCCACACATATCAGAGCATCTTATTATTAGTCGTTTATGAGCACAGGGTTATAGTCCAAACCTACTGAGGCAATTTCAGACCTAATGGTTCTACACATTTCCCATAGGCAGGTGGAATTGCAGGTTCTGGCCCCGCTGCAGCAGCAACTGTCAGGCTCATCCTTCTTAAGCTGCTGCACACAAAATCACAGCATGTTCCCCAGAACATGCACTGAGCATCTTTAGGGGAAAGCCGCCAGTTGGTGGATGCTGAGGAGATAACAACACAGCAGGGCACAGTCACACCTTTCAGCTTTCTGACCTTCTAACAAACCAGCTCAGGATGCTTTCAATTTGCAGTTCTGTCCACACCAAGCTGCTCATTAATTCAAAGTGTTCAAAAACCTCCACTGATGTGGGGGTTTTGATCTCTTTGTGCTGAAGGCCTGCACAGACACCCAGACCATGAGTTCCAAAACCTAACAGCACCAAAAATCTGGCATTAAAGAAGCATCCGCAGCAAGCACTCTCTGTCAGTTAAAGGATACAACAGGAAGATGAGGTAAATTCTTGTCCTGTCTTTTCTGCTCTGTCCTCATACAAAACATCACCTTATGGAAGTTAGACAGTAAAATGATTTCAGTGCATTCTGAATTGGTGATGTGTCTCAGCAGCTGATCACAATGACTCAGGAGCTGAATTTGTTCCAATAATGACTGTAAATATGAGAAGGTACACGTGGTTAAAGATGCAAACGAAATCAACCTCCCTCACTCACTCATTACTTACAGTGCACTGACTCTTTGTCTGAAGTCTCCAGGCGCCCCATGTAAGACTGGACCTCGTGGACCTGCCTGTCAGGAGAGAAAGAGAAAATGAACAGAGAAGTCAGGTAACAGCTATAAAATCATTTCTCAGTACCTCACTTTTCAGCTTCTTTTCTGAAATGTACTTTTTAGAACAGCACAGGTGTTAGAGCAGACAGCCCATCCCTGACCACGAACCCAGGTCCTCAGCAGGAAGCAAGCTGTGCTCTCACTTCATAAGCACCTACAAAGTAACTTTATTTAAAAACAGAAACCAATGTGAAGATTATGAAAAGCACAGAACAACTCTTCTACAAGAAACAGCTGTTCAGCCTGGTCTGGAGATGACAGTGGGGGGACATCCAAGAGGAAAAGGTGAATGATTTTCACTCTCAACAACATGTGAATTCATGGGCATTAAGTGAAATTAAAAGCTTGTAATTATAAGAAAAAAGTACTGGACAAGCACTGGCAAAGGAAAACAAAAGAAAGAAAATACTGAAGGTTGTTAAATTCTTCTGGAACTGGATGGGCTTTAAGGTCCCTTCCAACCTGAACCATTTGATGACCACAAAATAAGGCACTCCAGAAATGGGAACAGGACAAGCTCATTCCCCCTATCCATAACAGCTGCTGCTACGTTCCTGCATTTCCAGGCCTCCAGCAGGACATCCTGCTCGTCCCTACAGGGTCACTCTGTGTCATTATTCAATGTACAGAAATGACGATTCAATGTAAGATCTGACTCAAGTCTCTTACCACCCCACCTCCCTTAACAGAGCTCCACAAAGAAGCAAATCACCATGGAAATTCAGAATATTAGATTAACTGTGTCCTTTGCCCGTTACTCCATATGCAGTAACGACAGAACGGCGAGACTTTTTGCCTTATTTTGCAATTCCCACACCACACCACTCCTCTCCTCTCTCCCCAGACCGGCACTATCTGTGAAATGTGGGATTTACCCTCAAGGAGCCACACGCCTCCAGATGGTTTAAACTGCGGCAGCCGGACCCCTCAAACTCTGCTGCCGCAGAAATCCTCATAAACGGGCACGCTTTAAATAAATTTACATTAACAAACGGCAATCATCGCCGAGCCCTGGGGGCTGACGTGGCACACGCGGCCCGGGGCCCTGCTCCCCCCGCGGCCCCGCTCCGGGATGGGCTTTGATGGGGGAAACGCTTTTAAACAGCGCTGAGATCTGCGGGGTGTCGGCTCCACCCGGCCCGGCCCGGCCCGCGCTGCTCACACACCGATCTGCGGGCACAGCCCCGCACTCCCCGATCCTTCACACGGCTGCTGCTTTGAGGGTACGGCCGTCACACCCCCGAGCCCTCAAGCATTGGTTGGTTTGCTGGTACAGCCCCTCACACCCCGCAGTCCCCCACGCACTTGTTGGTTTGCTGGTACAGCCCCTCACACCCCTCACACCCCGCAGTCCCCCACGCACTTGCTGGTTTGCTGGTACAGCCCCTCACACCCCTCACACCCCGCAGTCCCCCACGCACTTG
>VXAC01007680.1:15560-56243 GCA_013399225.1 Rhipidura dahli
GGCCGGGAGGGGCCGGGCCGGGCTCGGGCGGCTCTTCCCACACCAATCAGGTCGTGGTTCCCTCCGTTCGCAGCATGGAAATAGCGGCTGCGGCCTCCCGGCACCGTCAGAGAAGGTGGTGTCAGCTGCGAGAGCCTCGTGGGGTCGCGGAACTGCCATCCCCTGCACGGGAGCATGGAATGGATTCATGGTACAGTGCCACCCGTGCCATGGCAGGGACACCTCCCACTGTCCCAGGCTTCTCCCAGCCCCATCCAGCCTGGCCTTGGGCACAGCCAGGGATCCAGGGGCAGCCCCAGCTGCTCTGGGCACCCTGTGCCAGGGCCTGCCCACCCTCCCAGGGAACAATTCCTTCCCAGTATCCCATCCAGCCCTGCCCTCTGGCACTGGGAAGCCATTCCCTGGGTCCTGTCCCTCCATCCCTTGTCCCCAGTCCCTCTCCAGCTCTCCTGGAGCCCCTTTAGGCACTGGAAGGGGCTCTGAGCTCTCCCTGGAGCTTCTCCTCACACCCCCAGCTCTCCCAGCCTGGCTCCAGAGGGGCTCCAGCCCTGGAGCAGCTCCGTGGCCGCCTCTCCTCAAGCAGCTCCACATCCTGATGCCGAGGAGGGGCTGGACACAGCCCCGGAGGTCAGGTCACCTCTAGAAGTCCAGGTGACCAACACACCTGGAGATGCAGATTCCAAGCAGATACTTCCTTCCTCGTAGGATTGATCCTCCATCGAGGTATCCCTTCTAAAACAGCTCTTTCATCATCATTGCACCTGTCCTGCACCATGCCTGGCTCTCCCATTCAGTGTTTCATTGCCAGAGAACTGCCTCCATTTCACAGGTCTGTTCACACATGATCACGGTCAGTTCAGAGTGTCCATCCTGCAAATAGTTTTGCTTTCTTAATAATCCTGTTTTTTCTCCCTGTTGAGAAGTACACTAAATTCTCTTCAGCAGGATGTCACCCATTCATGGTGGAGCTGCAGGTTCCTGTCCTGTCTCACACAGCCTTGCTCTGGGGCTGGATGAGAGACTGCTTTTCAGTTCACTCTTCTGGACATGGTTTCTTCATTTTTTTGGACTAGATAATCCACTACAGGTGAAGCCAGAACTCTTCCTTTTATGTACTGGGCTACAAAACCCAGTATGTTTATGGTCAGAGTCTGCTGAGCCACCTGAACTCCTGTCACCTTTTAAATTCATGGGAAAAGCATGGGATTATAAAAAAAATAAAAATGGGGTGAGGTATAGCTCAGTTAGTCAGGGCAGCAGGATGTCAGAGGCACAGACACATCCACTGATTGATTAAAAAGCTCAAATTAGGACCATGACTCTGTCTTGTCACTGTGGTTGAATGGCAAATAGTTCTTGTCAACAATTGTAGCCTCATGCAAATAAGAGCTTGATTGGGAAAAATCAGGAAAAGCTTGTATTCTGTAAAGCATTCAACTCTCTACCACAAAATCAGTCATTTAAAAGTCTGTAGCCTTTTCCTCAGGGCCCAGACAAGAACTCAGCTCTCTCCTTCTCCACTATTTCTTCCCTTTAATAAATGTTTTCATTTTTTACTTCTTCCTCAGGCTTTAAATTCCCCTATGTTGAGCTGATTCTGCCCTTTTCTGGGTTTGTGTTGCCTGTCCTACCTCTGGTGTGAAGGGAAACCTGCTTTATCAGCAAGAATAATGTCTTGAACTGGGTCCATCCCAATAAAATGCTCTTATACAGTTGAATAAAATACACTGATTTAAATCCTAAACTTTCTTCAGCAACCTCAGCCTTGTCCTGCACGTCACTTAGGCAAAACCTAAATAGCAATGCAGCAAAAATTCAGGCTACTGAAGGATGACAAACGTTGGAGGAAAAGTGAGAAATTATTTTCAGAGGTGGGGAAGCTGAAGGCAGACACCTCCTGATGTGAGACTGGGAAAATTGGGAAACCTGGAGGCTGGAACAGTCCCCAAAGTGTTGGGTTCTTTCTGTTGTTGCTCATTTGCAGTTCAGGGTGAGCACCTGAAGAATGCAGCCTTGTCACAGGAGAACACGTCCCTGAGCATCACGCAGATATAAAAGAAGGAAACAACAACGCATCTTTAATTAATGAGAGGTTCTGTCCCTGTGGGTCCATCTCTTGCGTCTCAGATGATGCATCAAACTTAGTCTGCCCTGCCCCGCCATGCAGCCAGCCAGGCCTCTGGCAAGAGATTATCCCCTGGATGTCAAGCAGCAGCTCGAGCCCCAGAAATCACATCAGCCCAAGGATAAACAGCATATCAACAAAACCATTAACTGCAGCAGTAACAAACACATTCGCTCCCCATCCTTTGTTCTCCCTTTCCTGAGCCATTAGACCCCAGTTTCAAACACTTTCTGGAAATAAGCTGAATGGAAATAGACCCCGGGATTTCCCTCCTGGCCAGGGCTGTGAGAGGTATCACAGGAGCCCTGATGAAATGACAAGCACTGAAATACAAGAACAGATTTCTGCTCCTTTGTGAAGAAATTGATTTTTGCCAGAAACAACATGCTGCAACCCAGCGTCTGTTCTTGTTAGACTTCAAGGCCTTCCAGGAGGAGTCCTTCAGCAAATTGGCTCATTTAGACACAACAGCCAGGAGCATGGAGAGGAAAAAAAGGGTTTTGTTCAAGGAAAGCCTCTGTATTGTAAACAGGATAAAAGGGGATGGAGAGAGTCACTTATCACTGTCTTTCATGTCCCCAGGTCATTCCTGTATAGCATCTACTGGAGAAAAAGGACTTCATATTCCCTGCTCTCCCACAAACCCAGCTGGGGGATTTTCTCTATCACACAATCTCCGGACCCCGTGTGAATTCAGCAGCAGCTTTCGAACCCCACTGCTGTGTTCCCCATTGCTCTCCTCTGCCTTATGAAGCCTGGCAGCACCCAAGGGAGAGATGGATCCTCACAGGGTTTCCTTTGCTCTGCCTGCACCAGCCCCTGTCCCCCTCACAGCCTTGGGACTTGGGGCTCTCCAGAAACACTGATGCTCTGTTTAATACCAGACTCCAGTAGTGCATCATTCCCTGTTTCTCTGAGCATGATCCCATCAGGCACAGAAACTCTATGCCCCCCCTCTCTCTTTCTCTTCCCCCTTCCCCTCTTTTTGGGGCACTCTTTGCATGCTTTGCTGATACAAATAACTGTGGCTTTCAAAACAAAGGAGTGCCGAACCCCAGGGCATTCCGCCCGAGAGAGACGTTTGGATGAGTGCTTGATGGAGACTCCTCTGAGTCCAGCTGCAGGCCATGGGCTGCGTGTCCCAGCTCTGACAGGCTCCCGGACACAAGGCAGACCTCACAGCACGCCTCTCAGCACTTCCAGCCCGGGGAAGGGGGCAAAACGAGAAGGGGAGACATGACAAGAATGTTGGAGACTCATCTATCAAATTTCTCGGGCTCTTGGGTGATGTGCTGGACCCAGATCTCTCTGGAAAATAAGCTTTTTAAAGACACACTGCACCTTCCTGCTCATCTTCCCAAATTAAGAACGTTTCTGCACGACTGTCACAGTCAGCTTTGAGACTGATCGGTGGCCATGAGAGTCACAAGCGCTCAGACCATCATTCCCTTATGCATAAATATTCCAGGGAAACAGGTATGGAAAGGATGGGGAAGGCCAGCCCACGGGAAGAAGGAGTCAAGGAGCATCTCTGCGATTTCAATCCCTCCCTCCCTTTTGTAATGATGCCAGGGAAATATGGCAGAAATAGAAATAGGAGTAGGAATTGGAATAGAAAGAAAAACAAAAATATACCCGGTGGTGAGGAGCACTGCAGCATCCCCCAGCCTGAGAGATCCTTGAGACACAAATTGCTGGAGGTTTGGAGAATATCCTGGACGAGTGTATTGTCCTCATGCTTTCATCCTTCCCTGGTGGCAGCCACACGGGGCTGCTGGAGGTGAAATACTGACCTTGATGGATTTTTGGTGCAGGCACTGCATGGCTCTGTTGGTAGCCCCAAGCCTCCACTGCACTATAAATGTTATATTATCATAATAATGATTAAACACGACTCAGTTCCCCATGCAGGACTGAGTTTCTCGTGCCTTTTCCCTGCTGATGCTGCCTGTTTGACCTTATCAATGAAATTCAGGAATCAGGAGCAAAGAGCCTCCTCCAACAGAGCCAAGGAGGCAGAAGGGGCAAGAAATAACATTGCCTTCCCCAGACAGTGAATAAATGAAATTCCAATACTCCTGCCAATACTCCTTCCTTTTGCCCAGCACCCAGAACCTGTTAGGAGCCTCAGCTGCCTTCAACTGAAATGGCATTCCCCCTCAATTCCAAATCCCACAGAAATCTCTGAGTTTCAGCGTTAAAAGCTCTGCCTTTGAAAATCTTTTGAGTTTATTTACTGGGCAGCCCTGTTTGACACATAAATGTATTAGGGCAGATTCTGCCTGGGCACTATTAACCATGGACTGGATGCATAATGCAACACTTACATAGGAAAATCTTAAAACCTGTGAGCAAAACCATGTGCCATTATCCTGATTTTTCCAGGGGTCAGTTCCCTGACAGTCAGTCTCTCTGAAATGTGTCAGGTTAAGAATTCCATCGGAATTAGACAACATCATCAGCTGCTTTGGCAAATTTTAGGGGCAGATCTTTTATAGTCTCTTTCCCACTGAATAAACAGCAATTTCCTGGGTCTAATTTTGGCAAACCAATCTGGAAAACTGGAGTTCATTAGCTTAATAGCTTAATGCTGAATTGCTTCCCGAGTCAAATCTGGGTGTCAATCTGCCTCATACTCGTACTTTGTCAATATGGGGGATCTTAAAATTAAAAAAAAAAAAAAAAGTGAAAATCGATTTCATCTGCATTTCATCCCCAGGGTAATCCAGGCATAAGGAGCTGGCCATGCCAGTCCCTCTCCCCGTGTCTCCCCGGCTGGATGGGATGCTGCAGGGGCTGTGCTCTGTTTGTTGTTAAAGCAGCCTGACACAAAGAGGCCCCGGGAGCTGCATGCACCCACAGGATGGATGTCGTCTCCTGTCAATCCAGCCCGAGTCCCCCAAGAGGGAAATGGGATTGTCTGCAGCCGTGAGAGGGAGAGTTTTCTCAAGAATGTCATAGAGGAATTTTCCTAAAACCTTCCCCAGTAATCTGAACAAAGCCTTTCCAAGGCTCTTGTGTTAATGGAGACTGGGAGAAAGTGTGGGGACTGGAGGGAGGCATAAAACATGGAATTCGCCATTCAGTCCAGCCTGGCAGCACCTGTGCCAGAGTCACAGAATTGTGGAATCATGGAATGGTTTGGGTGGGAAGGGACCTTAAAGCCCATCCATTCCCACCCCCTGCCATGGCAGGGACACCTTCCACTACCCCAGGTTGCTCCAAACCCCATCCAGCTGGGCACTTCCAGGGATCCAGGGGCAGCCACAGCTTCTCTGGGCAACTACTGTGAGCCAGCCTGGTGTTGCTCAGTGTAACCACAGCAGGGTGGTGCTTTCCAGGCCATTTCCCAATGCCCAGGTAAGTCAGATGCTCTGTGAGAGGGGTCCCAAGAATTTCTGATGGCCCAGGAAGCTCTGGACTGCAGTGGCACTGAGGAATGCACAGCACAGCTGGAGATGGATCCCTTTGGAGGGGCTCTCTTTACCAAGCTTGCACACAGGACCATCACACCCCACTGAAGAGAAAATCCAGCTCTAGCACTGACTCTCCTGATGCTTCCACAAACTTTTTCCTCAGGAATTCAATTTTGCCATCTTCTCACAAGCTGGTTTTGGTACCTGTGGGTAACATGAATCGTGTTTCCTTGGGGCTGGAAAACACCTGCCAAGCAATGGAGAGGCAGACTGTGTCTCATGAGCTTTTATATTTCCTAAGATTGAGGCTCCCATGAGAGGCAGTGGTTTGGCTCAGCCCCCTCGGCAGCGGGGCTGCCCCAGGCACTGCTGCCCCAGCTGGAGCAGCACATGTCCCCTCGGACATGAGGTCACTCCTTGCTGCGGTGGCATTTCCCCACCTGCCGGGATGTCTGCAGGGACAGGGATGGTGCTACAGCGGGGGCTGGGAGCGTGTCTGTGTTGGAGATCTTATCTCCAGCGATTAGCTGGCCCCGCTGCACTGCTCCTGCTGTCCTGAGGCATCTGTCAATTTGCTGCTTCTATTTCAAATTCAGAGAAGGGCTTGTTTTCCCTAAAGGTTATCTGCTTTTTCTGACCAGACTAAGTGGTCTAATCACAGAAAAAAAATCTACCTCCAGCAGCCAGCCTTGCCACTCTTACCTCACACTTCAGACTCCTCCCAGGTCCAATTGCATTGCCCACTCCAGTCACCGATTCCACTGGTAGCAGGGTTTTGTCTGCCCCACTACAAGGCAGGTGGATTTAGCACCAAATGAAATCTGCAAAATTACACCTGCCACTCTTCCCTGTTTTAATGAAATAGATTTCCTTTATTGCTCCTCAAGTTTGCCAACACTGTCCCACTGCCCTGAGCATGAGGATGCAGCAGCTGGGGGCATGAGAGGTGGCACAGGAGCTCCAGGATTTATTGCTCTCTCCAAGTGTTTTGGCTTATCCCATAATCTTTAGTCCCTGGTAAACCAGTGTGTCCTCACCACAGCCAGGGCAGCTCCACTGACAGCAAAGTGACCATGCATCATGAAGAGATTAATTTTTTTTTTTTTTTAACATAGTCCTTATAGTTTTTTCATCTTAGTTTTGGAAAAATATCTGAAATTCAAGAACACTCTCTGTTGGCCACATCCATCACTGAATTGGCTATAGCTTACTATCCTTGTGGGTCTGAATTTTCCAAGATAAAGTTTTAACTCCTGCTGGATGATTTGATGAATTATAAAAAATATATCATATTATAAAATTATATGCTGTAATTATATTATTGTAGAATATCATAAATGTGTGTTGGTAACAGGCACTCACAGCTTAGCCCTCCAGTCACAGATTTTTCTTCATCACTTCCCTGCAGCCTCCAAACCAAAGGTCTTAACCTTTGTTCACAGCAAGTGATGTAAAACCAGCTCATCTCTACTGATGGCAAAAGCCCTTGGTGCATTTCCACCTGCCAATACCCTTTTCCCTGTGTCCATAGCATGAGCTGGTTGGGAGAACCACTCTTGCTTCCCCCAATCACTTTTCTGCTACAGCTGTTTTAAAACACTGAATTTTTGAGCATTTCAGATACCACAACCTTCACTTGCATGGCTATGAATTAAAATTAGAACTGTCACATGAATTCTTCAGGAATTTTTATACTGAAAATGAAAATATCTTGTCATTTGCATTGCAGGCTAGTTCCTCTGGCCTGTGTCAGTGAGGTGATGCCTCAAACCTGTGTGATAAATGGCCTTATCTGAGTTGCCAGGCTGAACACAAGGATGCTCACAAAGTCCCCACTTTGAATTACCAACTCTCTGTCTGAAGGGAGACAGAGGAACAGCAGGAGGAAATGTGCCAATCTTATGTAACCACCAAGCACATCACCCTCAGCAAGGAGAGCTGGGTTTGCCAAGACCACAGTAATGATTTTGCTGGCCCCGGGTGCTCGAGCTCAGCCTCGTGTGGATTTGCAATGTAAATCCCTGTCCCTGCTCCTGCCAGCCCTTCCTCCTTGGGGGACGCAGCAGCAGCAGCAGCAGGACTATTCCTGCATTCTGGCAGCTCTGCCTTCCCCATGCCCCAGCTGACACTGCTCATGCCCACACTGCAGGGCTGGGCACAGAGGGGCCTGGCGGGCACAGAGGGGCCTGGCACGCACAGCAAGCTCTGTCTGCCTGGGTTCTGCCTTGAGTAGGCAGGATATGGCTGGGGGTGATTCGGTGTGGGGTCTCCCACTGCCCAGCATGGAGCAGAGCTCACCTTGGGGTCCCCCACTGCCCACGGACGAGGCTCAGTGAGGCTCAGCAGGAGCCCACCATGGCAAGCCATTCATGCCTCAAACTGGTCATGAGGCTGGCCAGGGACAGCACACCTTCCCTTCTCCATTCCCATCTTGGGAATTGGGGATGCTCTTCTCGCCACAGCCCCAGAGTGGGAGATTGCTGGATTGGAGGGCTGCAGGTGGAGCTGGTCAGCAGTGTCCTGACCTGGGTGACACAGTCACCTTCTCCCCGGTGTCAGCCCTGGGGGTGCTGCAGCACGTAAGAGAGAGAGGGACAAACAGAGCAAGCACGAGGGTAAGGGGAAGCCTTTGAGAGGGGAAGCTGGGGCCATCAGCTCTGTGAGAGCTGGACACCAGTGGTGGCCTTGGGGCTGAAGGGTTCAGCACAGGTCTCCAGCTCTTCTTCAGCTGCTGACAGCTCCTGAATGTTCCCAGGGAAAGGCAGAATCACAGAGTTATTTATGTTGGAAGGGACCTTTAAGCTCATCTAGTTCCAATCCCCTGCCACCGGCAAGGACACCTTCCAGTAGAAATAATCCAGATTGCTTCAAACCCCATCTAACCTGGCCTTGAACAGATCCAGGGATGGGGCATCCACAACTTCTCTGGGCTTATTTTTGGACTGCTGGTTAAGGCCTGTCTGTACTGGGTGGGAAGAACTTGGGAAAGTCAGGGAGATGGGACTTCACAAACTGGCCGTAGCACAGGCATGTCTGTGCAGTGTTCCTGCTGCCTGTTCCTGCTGTGCTCCTGCTGCCAGTGTCCATGAATGCTCCTGCACAGCTACACCTCCCCTCCTCTCATCATGACACTGCCCACAGCTATGCAGGTGCTCTCCCACAGATACCAAAGTTCTATCAGTTTCTTTGCTGGAGGTTTTTGAGGCAGAAGGAAGAGATCCCAGTTGCCCAATAGTAGATTTGAGGAAAGACTTGAGCACAACTCTCCTGGCCCTGCTGCTCTGACCACTGGTCCCCACTGGTGTCTCCTCCTCTCATCACTGAGGTGCTGAGGGTACCTGCAGCCCTGACTGGGATGTTTTGCCCAGTTGCAGACTGGGGAGAGCAGCACTGCAGCTCCTCCCAGGGAGCTCAAGGAGCGGCAGCGCCTCGGGGCACTCAGTAAATGAATAAAAAAACCAGTCAGAACTGATTAGGAAGCTCAGGTTTTGGCTCGGACTCTCTAGAGCCTCCAAGGCATTGCAGAGGCTCAGAACCTCATTACTTCTATAAAGTGAATTCAGTAATTAGCTCAGGTCAAAAGTTTACAGCTTGGAGGCTGCTGCTAGGGAATGGTTCCTCACGGACATTAGAAACCAAACTGCAGAAAGCAGGAATTGGTATCAAGGCAAAACACTTCATCAGGGGTCTTTTGGATGGGATTGTCTTGCTGTATAGGCTGATAGGACAGTGATGTCCCCTCAGAAGGAGAGACATTGCACTGGAGAAGCTGTCAGGACATTGCCACCAATCTTTGTGGAGCTGGGAATTGCCTCCCTGGGTGTGTCCTGGGTAAGCTAAGCCAAAATCCTGCCATGGCCAGAGCAAGGTTTTTCAGGCAGGCTGCAGGAAGCTGCTGCAGGCTCAGTCCTGCCCCGTTCCCTCCACACAGCCCAGCTGAAGAGCAGCCGAGACCAAAGCAGGAACTCATCCCAGTGGAACAGGGTTGGCATCAGTTTAAGTAGCCAATCTGTGCTTAAATGTTTCTATGTTCCTGATTTCAAATATACCCCAAAGCAGCAATTCCACATTCTCGATTCATCCTACATACAAAAGCCTTCCAGTGACTGACAATTTTTTATTTTCCAATTTCATATAATGTCCCCCACTAATATGTTATGAGACAAGAAAGCCCAGCACCATTTGCTGTTCAATCATTTTGATTCTGTTTTAAATTATTCACCTGACTCACAGACAGTTCATTTTCCTTGTAACGATCAGACCTCTGGGTCTCATCCCATTCTTAGTGGATTCTGCACCTCTGCTACATCCCATGGGATGCAAAGTCCAAATTTCCAGAAGCCAGAGCTGAACATGGAACTGGGGAATTTTCCATCCCAGCCTTTCCCAGGACTCCCACATCCTGCCCACCTGGAGACCAGGACCCAGAGACTGCTACAGTGCCCAGCCGGACACCCTGCCTGCTCTCCCCTCTTCCTGACTGTGCCAAAGAGAAAGTGGGACAGGGAGGAGGGAAGGGAGGGGCTGAAGGATTAAACAAGACAGACCAGAAAGCTTTGCATTTTTCCCCTAATACTCAGCTATTTAATGACTAGTTTGATGATAAGCATGAAATTAAATAGACAAAGAAAATTCTCTCATGTCTAAGAAGTCAGCAGATAATTAGGCTTTGATGGGGACATTCTGAGGCAGTTTCTACTTATTTTGTGAGGCTGATTTGATGCCAGGGCTGTCTCAGTTGCCCCTGCAGCCAGGCTCTGCTGATCTCTCCTGGACAGAGCTCTGAGAGATGCTCGTGCTGGCTGATGCCTCCTTATCCAGGAGGTGCTGATGCCCTGGAAGAGCCTTCCTCAACAGGAAAAAGCTTTCTGCCCCTCAGTTTCCATTTCCCATGTTCATCCTCTTTTAAAACCCACAGAGCTCACTTCATCCAGAGCAATAATAATAGAAAGCTGTACGAAGAATTTGGAATGCAGATTTGTCTTCTCTCCTTGTGAGGGTAACAGCAGCAGCAGCAGTGTGAGGAGCAGTCCTTCAGCAACTTTAAACACAAATTTATTCTTTTTGTACCTATTCACAGATGTAAGTGCTTCAAGCCCAAATGTTTTGAAATCCAGAAAATAATCAGCTCAAAGTTTCAGACCCAAACCCACCAGCTGTGAGGGCCTGAGGACCTAAATAAGAAAACCATTGCACATCAGACAGTGGGAATGCACAGCACCCTGGTTCCTCCAAAAGCAGCCAGAATTTGAGCACTCCTAACTGTCGGGGGTGGGGAAATCCCTTTTCTCCAATGCAAACACTCCTAAGGACATATTATGCTTTATTTTCAGGCAGATGCTGGCTCATTGTGGCAGCACTTCAAGCCAAAATCACAAATGCAAACTGGCTCCAGAGTAGGAGCCATGAAATCAGAGGTGACCAGGGCTGCCAGCAAAGCAAGGCTCATCAGGTGTGTGCCAGGAGCATCTCTCAAACCTTGAGGCAGGACAGAGGTGGTTAAAGGAGGGAAAACTGGAAAATGGGGGAGAAAGGGAAGGAAGGGGAAAAGGTAAGAAATCCTTTTTGTGAAGCAAAAGGAAGCAGTGTGCCTTTACATATGGGACTTAAAAATCAAAGCAAAGCTGAGAGCACGAGAGAGTGAACCAGGGCTGCTGTAAACCTTGGGGCTGGGGAAAAGGAGGAGGATTCCCAGCTCTGGAACCCAGTATTGACAGCCAAGGGTTGTCTGAGAGTGTAGATGGCACAAGCTGAGATAAAATCACTGTCCTTAGCGCAACATCTCCCCAGCTTTTGAGAAGAAGTTCTTATCATTCCAGTTAAAATGTTGGAATTGGATCCAATTCAGTGTTAAGTTCTTAATTCTGGCTGCCCACAAGGTTTCTTTGTTTTTACAGGTTAGAGATTAGCAAGTATTTTAATTCAACCACGTGCCTATTTCCACTGATATACAATAATAATCACAATAACATTAATAAAAATCATAGCAACAAATTGTTGTTAATATTGTTATTGTTTTTCTTCCTCTCTTCAAACCTTAAAGTGAAGCCTCTGCTTTGTTGCCATATCCAATCCCATACAGTAAAAGGCTTTAATGGAGCCATAAACCTAATCTTAAATGTTTAACTCCACTACTGAGTCAGATCTTGAGCTTCTTGTCCAGTCTTGAATGAAGCAAAGCTCTCCCTGAGCTCTCTGCAGCTTTGTCAGATCCTTTAGGATCTTTCTTTAGCATTTTCCTTTTCTCTCTTTCTCTCTGCCGGACGTAAAGCACCGCCCTGATGTGCTCACCATCCACCAAGTTAGATTCAAATGACAAATCTGATAGACCCCACAGAAAAATCAAACTGACACTCCACGATTTCAGCTTTGATCACAATATATGATGGGAAAGATTCCAAATCTTTCAAAACCTGCCCCACAAAGGAAAGAAAACCATTTGAAACCACTTCCTACTAAGCTCTGTTCTCAAACACATTTTGCTGTTTATTTCTGGAGGGAGAAGACCAGCAAACTTGACAGTGCCCACGAGGAATGTCCAGCTGCCAGCAAGCTGCTCACGGCTCTCGGGCTGCCGGAGGAGTGTTGGGAGGCAGAGGGAGCGTCCGCTGCTGGAATGCGGCTCTCCCGGCGCGGGCGGAGCGGGGTCGGACAGCGAGAGACCCCCGGAGAGGCAGCGAGCCCCGTGCATCGCCTGCAGCTATGCAGGGACTCAAAGCTCAAACATCCCGTGGAAAGGTTAGCTTTTAATGGATAGTAAATGTTTGGGGAGACCTTTGACCAGCTCTAATACTGCAGCTGACCGGGCAGGAGGGGGGAATGGATGACCCGCATTAGGCTGGGCTGCTCACTTTAGCGAACAATAACTGTCAAACCTCCCGCTTAACCCCCTCCCCGGGCCCTCCTGCCCCTCAGGTGCTCCCTGAGCAGGTATCGAGGGGGTGAGACCTGGCTTTGGGTTGTTCTGTACAACCATCAAACCAGCCCAGAGCACCATGCTGAGTTGGAGAAGGTGCAGGAATACTTTCAGATGCTTCCAAAACTTCTTTTTACCTGATTATTCAAAGCATCCAAATTTGTTTCAGCCCTGGACATTGTCAGTAGCTTCATCAGCTCTGGCAAAGATAAGAAAGCAGTGAGTGTGGAGGACTTGGATTCCAACTGGGTCATTCTGAGGAAGGCATGAAAGGAGACATTTTGCCTTCCATGTCCATAACATACACCACTGGCCTCAAATTCCCCTGAGAATCTCACACTTTAGGATGTTCAGCATTCCCTGAAAATATTCACAGTATTCTCTGCAGAAATTCCCACAACCATTTTTTTGTCAACCTGGAAACTCCTGGAGCCCCCGAGTAGGACATTACTCACAGTACCCCTATTTTGGTGCCCTCTTCACTACTTTTCCATGTCAGACATTTCAATTTTTCCCTCTTTAAAACTTTAAACTCTTTCAAGAGACTTTCAGCTTGGCAAAAATTATTTGGATGATCTGGGGCAAAGATATTGATGCAAAATGAGTGTCCTCATCCCCACTGCTGAGCACTGTCCAGAGGGCAAGGAGGGATCCAGCTGTAATCCTGTGGCTGTGAGGACTGACAGGACAGCAGCTTCCATGGCTTTGTGCCCAGTGTCTTCCACTGGGAATTTCAGGGGAAAATATTTCACAGAAAGGGAGTTGTGAATGGCTCATTAGGAATGAATGGGAAAGAAGGCACCATATTCCATGATGAATTATCCTGGAGGAAATGTGATTAAAATGAATATGAAACAGCAGAACCAAGGCTTCAGGCCTTGGGCCAGTTCCTCAAGAGCCCCTTGAAGCAAATCCTGGATTTGTACTCTCTCTGTGGTTACAGATCATTGTATGGGTTCATGGTACTCTTGAGTTTTCCATGATCCTGTTACCTTGGGAATAGGAGAGAGACTCTGTCATTCTGATGTACCACCATGGGAGCAAAAAGAAGAGGCTGTAGGTCAGGGGGAGGTCAGGGAGCTCACCCAAAACTCCCAGCAACTACTCAAGCTGTTGTTGAGTGTTCCTGGTTTGAGAACAAGGAAGGAAATTCATCATGACTGATTTATAGAGACACCCTGATGAATGCTGCCATAACCTGACATTTTGCATGGAGTGAACAGAAACAATAAACTTGTGATTTTGCCACATTTCTTATTGTCAGGTGGTATTTTCTCATGCAGGCCCCTGGATCAACCCTGCAGGTTCTGCCAACCAAGTCCTTGTGACTTTTAGAATCCCAGTCACAGAAATAATCTCAGTTCCCATGGGAATTGAAGTATTTACTGTCATGACAGTGCAAGAACCAAAGCCATGCCCAGAAGTTGACTGGAGGGGAGAAAAGAGGCCGAAGGGTCACTCTGCAAGAGTCACTGCAATGAATGCACAGAGCTTTGTGTTGGCTTTGTTTTCTGAGCCTAAGCCACACCTGACTGTAGGAGGCACATGAGATACTGGGAGGGGTGATGGTCCTATGGAAATACCCCAATTCAGGCTGTGTCACAGTCAGAGGCCAAGCTGAGTCCGATTCAAACAGCTCTGAAATGCTTCACCTTTCCAGAAGGGCACAGGCTCACCTTCCCATGGACTCACCATCACGGGGAGCTTCTTCCTTACTCCAGAGGTTCTCCACACAGGCTGTGCATCCACTCTGGAAAAGTGTATCCCTGTCCCCAGGAGTCCAGCCACAGGTGTCACTGATCTTGGCAAGAGAATCAAAGTGGTCACCAGAGTCTTCACAGCTTGGGAAATGAATCTTTCCTCCAGGCAGCCAACAGGTCCCTCACCATGACCTTCTTTGCTCTGTTTCCAGCTGTGGTGGTAGCAGGTCCTGCTTGGATGTCCCTGAAATGAGTAAACCTTGGTCAGGTATGGGAGAGTCTGTACCTGGCCAGGACCTCGGACCTGTGCTTGCAGGATGAGTGCTGGATCCACCAGGGTGGATCCCTGACACAGCTGTCACCACACACCCACAGCCCTGCCCTGCCCTGCCCTGGCACCTCTGCTGCTCAGGGAACCCCAGGGGCTGGATGCCATGGCTCTGGCCCAAACTAACCTCCAGTGAATAGATGACCAGGATAAGAATATGTCCTGTCCCAGGAATCCCGTGGGCATTGCTCCTGGGCATTGCTACTGGGCATTTCACAGCAGGTTTGGGGTTTTTTCAGAGAAGAGAAGGATCCAGGGAGACCTTAGAGCCCCTTCCAGTGCCTAAAGCAGCTCCAAGGGAGCTGGAGAGGGACTTTGGACAGGGACAGGACAAAGGGGAATGACTTCCTACTGACACACAGCAGGGTTAGATGGGGTATTAGGAAGAAACTCTTCCCAGTGAGGGAAGAGGTGCCCAGAGCAGCTGTGGCTGCCCCTGGATCCCTGGAAGTGTCCAAGACCAGGCTGGACATTGGGGCTTGGAGCAGCCTGGGACAGTGGGAGGTGTCCCTGCCCATGGAATGGGGGTTGGAGTGAGATGAGCTTTAAGGTCCCTTCCCACCCAAACCATTCCATGATGTGATGGGAGCCTGTGCCTGTGTGTGAGTGACTGCATGTGTGTGGGTGTGTGGTGTGTGTGTGTGTGTAAATACGTGTGCACACACGTGTGTGGGTGTGGGTGGGTGTGGCTGTGCCTATATTTGTGCACAGGCATCAATGTGCATGTTTTGGAAAAGAAAGGTGAAGCTTTTCTGGGAGAAGGATGAAAAGTAAAGGTCCCACCAGAGCTCTCAGTGCTCACAGTCTGGAGTCTGCTCACAGTGCTCACTCTGGTGAGAGGCAGTGGGAGGTGTCACAGCCCTAACCAAAGCCTGGACAGGAGCAGAAGCCCAGTCTCCAGCCTGACACAGGCCCTGGGAGCAGCAAAGCACACAAAGATCTGACAGAACCATGAAACAGGAGAACACATCTGGCTGGGAACAACTAAAGAGGCTTTTGCATCATCATTCCCAACAGTGTCAGTGGCAGGCTGAGAAAATCTGGGCAGGAAAAGCAGAAAGCTCAGCTGAACCTGGAGCAGACTGGCTGAGCTGCAATCCTGCTGCCAAAGGCTGCTGGTGATGGTGGATGCCAGCGTGAAGATGAGCTGGCAGTCACTCACTGCAAACAAGACAAGCTGCCTGCTGGAGTCTGTGGAGGAGAAGAGCTGAAAGCAAGAGGAAATTGTTGTCAGTGCTCAGTGCCCCTGAACACCCCGTTCAGCTGGGAGCTGCCAGTTCAGGAACAATGAGGAGAAACTGCAGAGGGACCAGGCAAGGCAACCAAGATGGTCAAAGCTTGGGGCACATGGTCTGCCAGGAGAGGTGGAGGGAGAGGCTGGTTTGGAAGAGAGGCGAAGGGAAGATCTCACCTCTGCTGCTGGGAAAAGTGAGGCTGAGAATGTCTCAGAGCAGCCTGTGACCTTTTGAAGGTCCAATATATACAAGGATGACAGAGCCAAACTCTTGTCACTGATGCCAGACAGTATAGAAAGGATCAACAAACACAAACTGGCGCTTAGGAGGTTCAGCTTGGGCATTAGGAAACACTCACTGTCCAGGAGGGTGGTGCAGCCCTGGGCCCATGGCCAGGAGAGGCTTTATCCCCTGCTATTTACAGGATTCAGCTGTACCAAGCCCTGGTTATCCTGTTCTGGTCCTGGGCTCATCCTTCTCCAGGGAAGGCTGGGCTGGAGACTTCCAAGGGTCTCTTTGCAGCAGCACTGTTCTGATTCCTGTGGCTCCGTTTCTGCTTCCCCATGGATGCCGACTCCTCCTCAGGCTGCTGCTCTCTCACTGAGGGGAAGGAGTTATGCTAACACTCCTGCAAGGCTTCCCACACACTCTCCAGGCAAGCCTCTCACAAATCCCATCTAAGATCCTTGCTGCACAGACAGGAATGAGGGGCCACCAGTATCCTTGTCCTTCCTATAGGCTTTTCCCAGGGGTTTCACCTTGGTCCTACACTTCTCCAGTGTGGCCCCACAGCAGCACCCACATGAGACAGCCTGGATGTCATCAGTGAGCAGAATCCTGTCTGCAGGAGGTGGAAGAGGGATGTTTTGCTCACGGGGGGACTCACTGTGGCTGGGAGTGGGAATGTGGCCTGGGGAGGACACGGAGTGGGAAGGGGGGTGGGGGTGTGACAATGGAGGTGATGTGGGAGCACCGAGCCAGGCAAGGCCCGTGGGAGGGCCCACGACAAGGACAGGGGAGGTCCACGACAAGATATTGAATATGCAGAGTGGAAAGAAACACAGAAGGCTGTGATCTGCATCTGGGGAGGTGTGATGGTGTGTGGAGGCAGCACCTGGAAGGCTCCGTGGGTGGGAGGAGAGCACCAAGGGCTGATGGAAAGGTCCCCAGACAGGCCGAGCAAGGACCAACAAAATTCTGCTTCTCTTTGCATGCTGATGGCACATCTGACATGAAACAGGCTGGCACAAAGTTGACCAATCAGCCCCATTTGAGCAAACCTGAGCTGGCACAAGAAGTTTATTCCAGCTCAGCTCCCTGAGTCGGGAGGCTGGATCACAGAGAGCCCTCAAGTCAGATTTAGCTATCACTGAACTGCAGTTGTAAATCACAACCTCCCTTCCTTTCAGAAAAAACAAGCATCAAAGGACTCTCTTAGGAGCTTCCCCTCCTACTCCTTCTATCTCATTTTTCAATTTGAGGGAAATCATTGTATGGTAATTTCACCTCCCTCCTCCCAGCTTCTTCCATTCAGCTGATGCCTTTGGACATTGCTCCAGTGGCAGTGAATATGCAAATGCCACTTTGTTTGTCTTGCCTTGGGACAATGAAGGCTTTGAAATGTAGATGTGGGAGCTTCAATTTGTCTTGCTAAGAACCTACTTTCTCTTTAACTCTTAGGTTTTTATACAATTCAATAGAAGGACTCTTCTCTTTCTTGATCTCACTCCCAACTAAGCCATTCACTCTCATTTAGGCACAGGGGAATATATTTCATCTGGTCACTGGTTTTGTTTGCTGAACTACATCACAAATTAGATGTTTTTAAAAGCTATTTCATTCAATCCTGAGCAGCATGACAGCTGCCTGCTTTTTCCCAGCATTACATGAAGTGTGTACATTACACCTAAATACAGCTGAGAGATGCACAGGGTGTACAGAGCCCTCCCGGTTTAGACAGGAGGACAGAGGATTGTCAAATCCAAATCAAGCCCAAGGTCCTTTTAGCTCAACACTGTGTCCCTGGCTGTGCCCAGGTGAAATCCCTGAGGAAGGTGACAGGAACAAGTTGATTACAGAATGAAGCCCAGTGAAAAAAGTGCCAGGGCACTTAAGTAGCAGGAGGTATCTGTGTGGTGCTGTAAGCCCAGACAGCAAATAAACACCCCAGAGCCCCCCACTCACCCCACACACACCCCCAGAGGGCAGGAGAATTGAAAAAAGTAAAACTCATGGGTTGAGATAAGAACAGATTAATAACTGAAACAAAATAAATGTATAAATAATAATGATGATAACAATAATAGTAATGAAAAGGGGACAAAGGAATAAAACCCAAGAAAAACCAGTGATGCACAACATAAATACTCATCACCCGCTACCCACTGCCCAGCCTGTCACCCACAGCAATCATCAGCTCCTGGGCAGCTCCCCCAGTTTATATCCTGGGAATGGTGTTCTGGGGTGTGGAATATCCTTTTGGCCACTTCAGGTCACCTGTCCCAGCTCTGCTCCTTCCCAGTTTCTTGAGCACCTTCTTGCTGGCAGAGCCTGGGAAACAGAAGAGACTTTGACTGAAGGTAAGCAGTGCTCAGGAACAGCTCAAACATCAGTGTGTGATCAACATGACTCTCACACCAAATCCCAAACACAGCACAAAGAGGAGAATCCAATCCCTCACAGCTGAAACCAGGAGGAGCTGAGAGTTTGGTGCCTCCATAAAGGTAGTGAGTGTGTGCCTGAGAAAGGAGCAATGCAGAACACGGCCCCAGCAGAGACCTGTCCCTGGTGGCAGCACCTCATCCCTCCAGAAACACCCAGGTGGAAGAGCTGCCAATCCCCGTGGTGGGAGCCATGCCCCACAGGGCCTGGGTGTGGGATACAGCCCAGTGCCCCCTGCCCTGCCCTGTCACACCAGAGCAGTGCTCACAGTCCTGTTTGAATTAACACTGAGAGCCCGCTGGCCGCACTGAGGTTGAAGTCCCTCTGGTCATACCATGAGGCTCTCCCACGTTTTCACATGGTTGTTTCCAGGGAGGACAATCCCTCTCTGCTGAGACAGTCTCCTGGTGAGGCACCTCAGTGTGGTGGAGCTTCAGGATGAGGAGCTGCTGTGGCAGCTGCCATCTCAAGAATGAAGCCCCAGTGCTGTGAGTGCCCTGATCCAGCCCTTCAGTCCCACCCAGAGCCTGCCTGGTGACACAACTCCAGTGACCCAGGGCTGCCCTCCTGCTCTGCTTCTGCAAGTGCAGAACAACTTGCCACAAACCATCTCCACCTTGCTCTTCTCCACAGCCACCCTGACCACCACCAATGAATATTTCAGTCGTTAACATCAACTTTGACAGGCGGTTTCACCCCACCTGCCCATGTCTGATTGTTGTGATCTATTTTTACTCTTAAATGACAAAGTTTCAGTTACTCCAGAAATGTTTCACTCCTTGAGCCCTTCAACTGGAAGTTCTAGAGACTGGAAGATCAACCTGTGGCAGTCTCCTACCTGCTTGCCCTGCTCACATATTTTTTCCTGAGATCTTCAGGTGTTCTTTCAGCCCAAAATAACTGTTAGGTCCTTGTCTGCTTGGTTAACTCACAAAACTTATTCTGAAAAGCACATGTACAGGTTGTTTTTAGTCCTTGGGGAGAAAATTTGTCTATGTCTCATCATCCCATGCAGAAACATTGTTAATTGGGTTAATTTAAGAATGTCACAGATTGAATTCTTAGGTGAGTTCCAGCTGAATTTTTTTTATAAGTGCATTCCTCTGTGTGGCAAACCAGGTTTTATTTCAAGTGCAAGTTTTACCTGTGGGTTCCAATGTTCTCAGCAAGCTTTGGTACTTCTGCTTATGTGATGCAGTGTTTGAGGAGGCTGGGGGAACCCAGACATGGGCCAGGAAGGGCTGCAAAAAATACACAGATTGAGATCCAAAGCATTTATTATGGTTTGACTGGCAGAACTGAAGTTCACTCCCAAAATCTCCAATAGGCTGCTCTCCACCATGTTGATCCATCATAAAATCTTGGGTTAAAAAAGACCCTCTTGCCTTTGATTGCTCCACGAAGATGAACCTAAATTGAGTTGTTCAAACCTCCCATGTAAGCCTGGGCCCACACACCTGACTCCCCCCCCCAGAGCTCTGAGTGATCAAGCCTTGGAAGAATTCTTTTGATTGAACATGAGAAAAAAAATGACACAAATGACAGTCTGTGACTGAGCAGAATGAGCTTGTCAGAAGTGGCCATTCAAGGCCCTGTGGAAGAGCTGGGTGCAGATGTGATGGAGGAATCTCTCCACATGTGTGGCCCTTCCACATCTTCACTCTGAGCCCTCTCAGAGGTTCCCAGCAGAGCCAGTGGAGCTTCTGAGGGGGCTCAAGGTTGTACTGAGCACAGCTCTGCCCTTTGTGCAACTCCATCTCCTCACTGCCTGATGGACACCCACTGCAGGGGCATTTCTGCTGCTAATTCACAGCGGCCTCCTGGGAAATGCTGAGACAATTTGTGGTTTCACTCTTGGCTTTCAACCCCCTTCCCAATTCCTGTCCCAGCTTGGCTCATGGTTTCAGTGCTGGCCCCACAGCCTGTGACCCCACAGAGACAGAATTCAGCCTCACTTCTTTGCCCTACCATTGCCTGTTGCCTGATTCATCACCTCACGGTGCCCTGCTTTGTGGGCAACTCCTCGAAAATGCTGGATTTGGGATTGTGAGTGACCAAAAACCCCAAATCACAAATTGCACAGTTCAGTCACCACTGCTTGAATCCCTCACAGATTTCACCAGAAGATTATAAAAAGACCCACGAGCAGATTTCCAGCACAAGCCAGGACTGGGGGAAACAAAAACTACAACAGGAAGCAGAAACCAAAATCTGGCAAGTAAAAAGTGCTTTAAATTAACATACAATAGCATATTCTTTTCAAAGATAATTTAGGG
This sequence comes from Rhipidura dahli, assembly GCA_013399225.1. Taxonomy (NCBI): domain Eukaryota; kingdom Metazoa; phylum Chordata; class Aves; order Passeriformes; family Rhipiduridae; genus Rhipidura; species Rhipidura dahli. Next base: position 36,218 of record VXAC01007680.1, read on the forward strand.
AAAGTTTTCATGAGGTTGTTATCTTTTAATTTCTTGATACGTTTGTTCATTGTTGCTCCAAGTTCTCCAGGATTTAAGGATGCTTGGAACACATTCCTTAAAAGAAAAGGAAATGCTCTGTATCTCACAGTGAAATTACAAAACCTCTTAAATATACTTTCAAGAATAGAAACAGCCTTGTTAAAAGAATGAACTGCCAGTGCACTGAAGGGTGAAATGCAATAGGAAACTGACTTGATAAAAGGATAATTCCAGTAAATGAATAACACTTCCCTTGTATCACACAAAATACATAATGCTCAGTTGATAAAAATAGCAACGGCAGCCCATGTTCTGAGCAGCTTTTCTGGCAAACTTGGGTGGGAGCCTGTTGAGAGGAAGCTTTACAATCAGTCCAGACGAGGAGTAAGAAGTCTCATGATCCAAAGCAATCCTAGATGATCAGCAGAGCTAAAAATGGTTTCAATTAATGTCATTCTTGCCGTTGAAAACACCACCCCCAGCAGCAAGGGGAGGGTGCAGGTGAATGTCCAGGGCCTGACACTGCGTGGATGGGATTCAGCTCCTTTCTGGAGCTGGGAAGTCAAGGATCAGCCAGCCACCCTGGGCTCTGCTCATGCTCACAGAAGGAAGAAGGCTCAGGGCAACTCACATGGCCCTTCTTAGAGAGTTTTCCTCCATTGTGGGCCTGATTCTTGCACCGGCCAGAAAGGGAGAGGAAAGCTCAGGTGGGGCCATTGAATGAGCTGAGGAAGCTCTGACAAAGAGCCCTCACTGTGTCATCAGTCACAGAACCACAGAATGTCCTGAGCTGGAAGGGACCCCCAGGATCACCCAGTCCCACCCCAGCCCTGCCCAGACCCCCCAACAACCCCACCCTGGGCATCCCTGGCAGCGCTGCCCAAACACTCCTGGAGCTCTGGCAGCCTCGGGGCCGGGACCATTCCCTGGGGAGCCTGGGCAGTGCCCAGCACCCTCTGGGGGAAGAACCTTTCCCTGAGATCCAACCTAAACCTTTATGTCAGGACTCCTCAGGATGGATCCCTGACTAAATGGCAAATCTTGAAATGGATTATCTTTGAAGTTTTTGCCAGAAGGAATGGGGAGTGCCACCTCTGCTTCATGGCTGTAACTCTGATCTAGCACTGCACTCCATTTGTATTCCAGTGAGGACCAGAGTTGCAGCATTCTGATTTTAGAGGCTGGAGACATTAGGAATGAGCATGGCAAGCAAGGGGACCATTTAATCCTCCCACCTTGGAAGAGGTGTCCAGGTCTTACAGTAAATCTCCATGGCCTGGTGCTGGCAGGTGACAGGCACTCCTTCTGGGCCAGTAGCCAACACTCTGCCACACTGTGTGAGCACTTAGGCTGAGGGGAGAGCGAGGAAGAGGAAGGTTCTGTTCTGCCAGGCACTCTGAAGAAATGGGCTTCTCTTCCAGCATGGCCAACCTCTGCAAAACTCTTCTTCTCCGTTGGTGGCAGAAGCAGCTGGAGCCCTTCTGAGGTCAGATAGTGGAATTTTAGCTAGAGGCACTTTTTGTCTCAACAGAGATGCCGCCAGTTTGTTCGGCTGAAAGATCTAAAGTCGGGGCCGCTGCAGCAGAAATCCACTTGCTTGGGCCAACTGCTGCCCACCCACCCTGGAATGACTCCAGCACACTCCCTGGACCCCCCAGCTCTTGTTTAATCTTTAATGCACCTCCAGTCGCCCTGGGCTGGACAGCACAGCCAGATAGCAGTGATGATTAGCTGCTGACCCCTGGGCTGTGCTGGGCACTGGGAAATGCTGCTGACCCCCCATCGATCCCGGCCGTGTCCCCCGGGCAGGAGGAATCATTAGCAGCAGCTCCCAGTGGAGGGGCCTGCAGTGCCTCTCCCTGTGCTGGGTGCAGGCACACGGAAAAGCCACAGGCACAGCAGACCCGTCCTACCTGTTCCTGCTGCCCTGACGCTCGGCTGGGCTGCTCCAAGGTGTCTGCTGGAGTAAGGGATGGGGGAGGGATTGGGGAGAGTGCCCTGCACGCAGCCCCGGCGATGGGTCCTCCCTCCTGCTCCCCCCGTGGCACCCATCCGGTGCCAGGGGAACCAGCACAGGTGGAGGTGTCCCATGGACAGTGGGTCTGCAGCCCCTGGCCCACACCACACCCCAGGGGCTCCTGGAGAGCACTGCACCACCCAACCCCTGCTGTCTGCACTCAGCTTTGGTGCTGGAATGGAAATACACACAGGGAGGGAAAAGGATCAGGAGAGGCACGGCCCCACCAAAGAGGAACTTCTCCAAAACTGGAGAAATCCAAGATCTAAGGTCAAGCATCACTACATAGAACAAATGATGGGGTTGACAGTGACAGTAAGGGAACTCAGATCAGAAAAGGCAACAGAAAATAGCAAAAGTAACAGATGTTATGGCCAACACACGAAAGAAGGGAACTTCTCTCCTACCAGTGAATAAAAGGAACATTTGGGACAAGAGAAGGGGTTGAGAACCCAACTGTAGAAGAAGGAAGTAGAAAGAAAATGAAGAGATGAGGGAGCTTAAAGATAACTGGATAACTCCACTGCAATCATGTTCCATGGGCTAGACACCAACAGGGCAAAGGCTTCCCCTCTTTTTATTTCATCCCTACATAATAGAAAAAAAATAGTTTTATAATAATAAACAATTATTATTTATAATATTAAATAATTTATATTTTTAATGACATCTTAAATAAGTTAAAGACAATTTCCCCTAAGGGGAATAATTTCCCTGAGAGAAAGCAACTGGTTGAGCAATAGTGAGAATGTGTTTTGGGGAGACTCTGTCCAGGCACCATCTGGGAGTGCTGTTCTGGGTAGGGATCCTGCCTCAGTGGTGATGTGAGAACAGACTAACATGGCAGGAAGACATTTCCCAACTGAAAATATCATTCCAAATCCTTGTGCAGGAGCCTGAAGGAACAAGGACTTTGTTGTGAGAGATTTACTGAAGCTGTGCCCAGCAGAACCGACATCAGGAACACCTGAATCAATTATTGGCTGCTGTAAGAGAAATGAATGCCTGGAAATGGTCCTGCCCAAAGCAGCCTCAGGCAGACAGGCCTGGCATGGGGAGGGGGACGTTTCCAGCAGGTGTCAGACCCAGGAGAGGACACATCCTACGAGGTGAGTGCCCATCCCAAGGCAGTGACTGAGCCCCTGAGGATGTGCAGGGCATGGCCTCTGATTGACTCGATGATCTTGGGGTTCTCCACGCTTGGTCCTGGTCAGATCAGTGTCACACCTGCTCCTCTGTCCCTCCTCTGTGTGAAAAAGGATGGCTGGGGGATGGCTGGGCCCTTATTTGTCATCCAGCAACACACAGAGAATTGCCAAGGGTCAGCCATGCTTGACTGAAAATATTTATCAGCAGTGTGCTCAGAAAACTTCCTTCAGGGTTGTAGTCCTCTCCTTGTTCCAGAGAACATCAGAAGTTACCCTTCTCAACCCCACCAAGGATGCCAAACTTACTGACCACAAGGCACCACCAGACTGAAGCAACCTGACAGTGACAAACCTTCTACATCTGCACAGTTCCTCTCTTCTTTCTCCTCCCCGACTCTTCCCGCCCTCTGAACATCTCCCTTCTGGATTTCGTGGCTGCAGCATGATCTGTTCAGTAGCTCACTGTACCCATAAGCTTTCCTTGCCCCCGATGCTGTCCAGAGACAGACTCCAAGGTGACAGCAGAATGGGCTGTTAGGAGTTTGTGAAGGTGCATCATCCCATCCTCTGCTCCAGACCTGCAGCTGTTTGCTGTCACACAGTGCCAGGGACATGCAGAGATGCCCCAGGATGTCACTGCTGCTTCGGTCTTGGCAATGCCTCCCAGCTTTGGGCTATTCCTATGAAGATACAGCCAACGTGGATTTTTCAAGAAGAGATCCCACCAAAACTGCTCAGCTCCAAGTGAGGGTTTGGTTACCTCTCTTACCTGGTGACTGTGAGAGAAGCAAGTGGGCTCAGAGATCTTGTTCTCACTGGAGTGACTGAAGTAGGTTACAAAAACACAAGTTGCCTCTGATAAGGTATCACAAGGGAGTGATTATGAAGCTTCATTATGAATCTCCACACAACATCCCTCATATTCTGGTATTATGAGAATTTGAATGAGTTAATCATTAGGATCCTCAAATAAAGAATTCCTTTTCTGAATTGGTAAGTGGTCGAAGCCAAGGGTTCTTCTTCCTCTGTGTTAAAAGACAATAGGTCAAATTCATTTCAAATTAGTTTGGAATTCAGGGTTTTTAGGAAAACAGTTGCTTTATCTAACACTTTGATTGGTCTATCACACTTGTCCTTCTACAAATTAGTTTTAGCCCAATCCCACTTCTTCACTGGCATATTCCATCAAAATCTTTTGCTTAAATACTGAGATCAAATATCCAAACCTACATGAGAAACGTTTTTTCTCTCTGTTTTTATCCCAGGGCATGGATCCTCTCAAGGCATGCAGGACACTCTGATAAGAGCTGCATGGCAGTGTGATATAACCACCCAGGGCTTGCCTGATGTGGGACAACCAGCACAGCTCCCCAGCTCCCTCCAGGGTGTGGATAATGCACACAGTGGGGTGAGGGGGAGCAAGGCCATGGGCTCAGCCACAGCTGAGAGAAGATCGAAGGCCTGATACCTCGATGTCCACATCACCCACAGCCCCAGGCTGTTCCCCAACACAGGAATTCTCTTCTGCTCCCCACCTGCTTGCCCAGGTGATGCAGCTTGTCCATTATTTTATCCTCCTTTACCTGACCATCTCTTCCCACCACGCAGTTCACACAAGAATCTCCCAACTTTCTCTTCCATCCCTCACTTGGTTTGACATTTGTCCGAGTCACCCTGGGCTTCAGCTCAAAAGGATTCCCTGCACTTTGGTTTATCTGCTGGGAGGAAACTGTTTTCAATAAATGCACTCTGAGGGTGGAGCACCAAAAGCCATTTTCTCATCATCAAGTCTGAAATCAGCTGTGGATTTTATTGGTGTGGCTTACCCTTCTTCCCAGAACTGGGAATTCTATTCATGGCCACCTCCATTTCTCTCTGGGTGTTTCCTGCTTTGGCAGGAGAGCTTCAATCCATCCCAGCATTGCTGAGGACAATGATGGATACTTTTATGCCCCACTACTGTTTTAATCACCCTCAAATCCACATTTCATATTTCATCCTTAGTAGATGCAACACTTATAAATGTTTTGAAACTTCTTTAAAGAATTACCAACTTGTCAAAGTCCCAGTTAAAAATTAATCTCCAGTGCATAGAGAGTGCAACAGAATTAATGCAGAGATATCAACTTAAATCAGGAGTGGGTTTGCTCTGTAAAATACAGGTGCTCAGCCTAATCCAATATCAAAATCTGAGAAGCGGAACAATTGTTGTCTCAGTTAGCAAAGCAAACCCTCATGGACAGGGAACACAGATCTAGAGGGAAAGACAATACTTCACATGAAAATATGTCTGAGACACTGAGAAATAATATTTTAAATCATCGGGAAATGAGGTTTCAACAAAGTAAATGCCACATCCATGTTGTCTCCCACAGGAAAGCCAGAAGGCACAAATCTCATGAGATAAATGTGGCATGGGTGCTTCTCCAGGTATGTGATTTACAACTGCTTCTGCTCCAAGTCAAGACAAGTTTTGGGTCTTATATTCTTCAGAAATTCGTTTCTGAGCTGCAGGAGTTGCAGTGGCAGCTGATACTGTGAAGTCAGGGCAGCAGCAAATGTGTTCCTCCAGCAGAAATCAATCAGGATTCCTGTGCCCATGTCCAGTCACCCCATCACAGGAAATTTCTTCCTCTCACAAAGACAGGGAGAGGCAAAAGACTTGCATTTTCATAAAGCAACTTCAGCAGGACATTCAGTTCTGTTTTAGGTGTGGGGTGGGGGTTCTTTTCTCTAACTGGAATGACAGAAATTGCCTAGATAACCGTAAAAACTCTTTCACTGTTATCTCTGCTCAAGCCACAGGCTTGTCTTATCTCTCCCACAATACCACACTAGGCAGCTCCTATGAGCTCCCTCTTCCCCCCATACTGTTCACTCCCTCCTTATATTTTTGCTTTTCAATATGTCCTGAGGAATCCAATAAAGGCTCCTGCAGGAATTTGTAGCAACACATTCCTTTTCCATCATCATCAGCACTCAGAGCAAAGCTCTTCTCTTATATATCTCTTCTGACAGAATATGAAACCACAAGTATTTTAAGCTGAGACAAAGAAGGCAGAGGGCTGTAATCCAACCTGACAGCCACGTTATTAATTGGGGAAGAAGAGGTTGAGCAGAGCAGATTGCTCAGAGATCTAAGAAATGGCATCGTGCTGGGAGGGGGCTCCCAGGTAGTTCTGGGCACTGGGGATGGGCTGCAGAGCCTCTCGCCCACAGGACACCCAGCAGTCCCCAAAGGCAGGGGCAGGAGCAGAGATAGGAGACCACACAGGGCTGAAGTGCACCCAGTCCCACATCTGCTTTCCTTCAGAGCCTGCTCTGAGTGCTCTCGCTTTGATCAGGGGGGAAAGGGGGGCAGGCACTCTTTTCAGAATGTCTCAGTGGGATTTTTACCAGCACTGGGCCCTTTTCCTGGCACTGCTGAGCGCTCTCCTGGCTGCAGGTTTAGGGTGCAGGTTGTGCCATCGCTGCATGGGCCAGGTCAGGATCCCTCTGGGAGGTGGCTGAGCGACAGCTGGGAAGGGATGAACACTGCACACTGCAGCTGCTCATGGACTCACCCTTCACACTCCACACTTGGATAAAACCCACCCTAAATACTCACTACAGGTGATGGGGAAATGAGGGAGTTGCATTCAAGAGGTGCTGGTCAGGGACCTGGTGAGGAAGCTCATGCTGACGGGGCTGCAGGGTGCTGGCATGACATGGATGGTCCCCAGCCATGCTATTCAAGTAATTTTATTGTGAGGTAATCCAAAGTCATCTTTAAAGCTGGCTTCTGGTTTTAACTCCACATTTAATTACACAAGATTGGGTCTTCTGCAACTTTTGCAGGTAATAATTTACACCAGTCCCATCACCAGCAGGAACAAACCCTGCCATGAATGTCCCTATTGGAGAATGATTCCTTTGCAATTCCTTTATCAATTATCCTTTATATTGATTCAGAATGGGTAATCTTTGTTTTGGATTTTTAAAACAGAATATATTCTGTCACTTCATCAAATGAATGACAGAAAGTATCCTTCATTCCTAGAAAAAAAGCAGCATATCCTTCTGAATTGATCAAAGAGGGAGCTAAATGGCAGACCTGGAAGAAAGAGACTTCCAAGATCTGTTTATTCTAACAGGGAATGGATGATGTGAGGTAGCAGTTTGCAGCTGAGGCTACACAGATTTATTATTCAATCTCCTGTCAGCTTTTCAATCATCTCCTGGGCATCAGTGAAACCAGCCCACGATTCCACAGGACCTTTTCCCCTCCTCCACACTCTCCAGTAACCCAAGGTTTGTTAAACATCATTGCTAATGACCCCAAGCTTCCCAGACATCTCCTTTTAACTTCACAGCAGCAAATTACTTGACCCAGTCACTACAAAAAGCCAGGAGATCTTGTGTGCAACCCAGAGGGACAGGAAGGAGCTGCTTGGTGCAGATGAAGGCAACTGCACCTTCACACCACTGGTTGCAGCTCTGCCCTCAGAGAAGGCTGTCAAGTTATTGTATTTCCATTTATTAGCAGAGAATTATTTCAATTGAGAAAAGAGTCACTCTACATTTACTTCTCTTTGTATCAAAGAAGCAGAAAATTAAGTACAGGAGAATTAAGGAGCTGCTTCCAGTCACTACAGACCTCTTTGTTCTTGTGCTTTAGAATCTGTTTTTCTTTTTTTACATTTGATTGCTTTTTAAATGACCAAACTCATCCCTTGGGGTGAGTGATGTGGACAGGGTGGTTACCTGAGCAGCCTGTAAGTGACTGTGTGGCAGGTTTTACCTTCTCAGGGTGCCTTGGAGGATGGTGGGGACATGGCATGGTGGGCTCTGCCGCCAAGCCAGACCAGCCAGAGTTCAATTCCAGACCAGATGAGGCTGGGAAGTTGTGCCTCGCTCACAGCTGAGAGATGGCTCAGAGCTCAGGGACAGCTGGTGGCTGAGGCACTGAGGGTGGTCTCCTTTCCCTTCAGAATCCCTTCAGTCCCTGTGGAAGTCGAGCTTTTTTGAGGTTTACACGAATTCTTACTGAAATTAGGGAACACACTCCATGGCAGTGGTAGACAGCCCAGGGTCAAGTGCTCCTGCAGTGTTCATTCCTCTTCCCAAGCCCCAGGGTGCTCTTAGGCCAAGCAGAATTCCTCTGTGCACAGATGTACACTGGGACAACATCACTCCTTCAGCTGGAATTCACACTTATCCTCCAAAACTTCCACAGGAATGCACATGCCCTCACTTATTAATGCTAAAGGCAATTGATATCTGTGTTATGTGAGCATCTGGAGGCCTCCCGTGAGCCGGGGCACCTTTGTGTTGTGCTGCCCAAAAGAGAGCAGGGCCTGGAGGAGCTGCCCGCGGTCCCAGACACATCAACAGCAGAGCTGGGGAGGTGACGTTGGAGTTTTGCCTCAGAGCACTTGAGGGTGGCCCATCCTGCTCATGCCCAAAACCTCTGCTAGAGGCTCGGGGAGGGCGTTGGGTGATCTGTGTGAAAGCAGCTCGGTGGGACATGTCACTGTCTGCCTCTCAGAAATCTCATTTGACCTTGGGCTACGAGCCCCAGACTGAACCTCTTGTTCAAACCTGACCCGGCTCCCTGCGCAGCCGAAACGTGAGAGCCGAGCTGGCAGCTGCGGTTCCTGACGTGTGTCCCCCCTGCAGCAGCCCCCCAGCCCTCCCAGAGCAGCCCTCGGTCCCCCCACACCTGCGGGGAGCAGCTCAGAGCGGGGCCGGGAAAGGCGCTTAAGGAGATTTAAAAATGAAAAAAAAAAAACCAAAAAGAAAATGTTCTGGTTTCAGGTGACCTCAGGGTGGTTTTGGATAGCAGGCAGGGGATCCTTCTCCCCCTCTCCCAAGGCAGTAACACAAAAGTCACAGCCTGGATCAGGACAAGCTACTGATCTTTATTTCCCTGTCTACCATGCTGCTGGGCTTGTCCAGGGAAACAGGCAAGCCTGTCCTGGCAGATGTGGCTGGGAAAGGGTTTCCCACCTCATCTGCACTTGTGCCCTGGCTCCTGCTCTCCCTGGGGATCTGCTGTCTCCTCAGCTGGGTGATGCTACGGTTCCTCAGCCAAGAGGAACTTGCTGCTCCTTTTCTTTTCCTCTGGTTCCTTCTCTCCATCTCCAAACCTGCAGAATTCAGGGGGTGGATTAAATACCAGGAGAACTCGTCCCAGAACTGAAAGAGAGGAAAACCGAGCTTGATTTTGCAGCTGAGATACTCAAAAGGGGACAAGTCCCTGTTTCCATCTCCCAGCTCTGACACTGGGTGACTCTGGTGGGAACAGGAGTGGCTGTGTTGACACCAACCCTGCTGACAGCTCTTCTCAGGACAAGCACAAGCCCCAAAACATGGAGAGAAGGGCCCTACAGGTGAGTGTGAAGCATAGCTGTGGCCACAGCAGGAGCTGGCAGACCCCCAGCAGTTGTGTCTCTCCACTCAAGGCCTTTCTGCAGCCTCCTGTGTGCGGGGTCTGGCTGTGGCCCTGCCTGCCCTGCTCACCCCAGCCATGCCCCCGTGCTCCCAAGGTATTTTTGTGCTGGAGTTTGCCTGGGGCAGTGCAATGCCATGAATAACTTCCCTGCTAAAAGCAAGAGGGGCTGGAGAGATGGAAGAGGCAGGTGGGTTTTGGCAAGAGCAGCGCAGAGGGAAAGACAAAGAATTTGGGTTGAGCTGGGGGTGGAGGAGGAAACAGAAACTGGATAAAAAACAAAGGGAGGTAAAGGACATTGCAGGAAAGCCAAATCAGGCCAGGCAGCAGGCAAGGAGAAGGTGGTATTGAGGCAACTCCAGGGCATGGATTTGTGTCTCTACAACAGGATCAGGCAGGATCAGATCCCCAGCAGAGCCTTCTGAGGGCCAACAGGTGACTCAAAATAAGTGATTTAATGGGCAAGAGCTGAATCCAAGATCTCTTTGTGAGACATTTCAGCCCAATTCTCCATCCTGCCCATCCACGGTGTTGTGTCTCCTGACCACCCAGGGTCGGATGGAGATCAGGAAAACTCCACAGAGGAAACACCTGGAGCAGTGGATGCAGCTGGGGAAGTGTGGGGTGGGACAGGGGAGACACAGCAGAGCTCTCCAGCAGAGTTCTGCACAACCACCCACAATTTCTCTACATAAGCACAGGTCTGTCGAGGTGCCAGGCAGTGGAAATGTGAGAACTCTCATTGCCCAGCACATGATTCTGCACCTGGTGCTGCAGCAAATGTCTTCTGGCTCAGCACATGCTGGGCCTGGGATCCAGCACCCAAAATCCATTCCCAGCTGCTTGTGGGGCTGTAGGAAAGTGGTTGGCAGCAGGCAGAGCAAAGGTGACAAAATCCAAGGACCACGTTGTGCATTCAGCTAAAAGCATCTCTGTAGGTGGAATATCTGCAAGGGTTCTGCCAGGGCTCTGAAACAGGGCCAGGGCTGAGCACTTCTAATTTGGGACCTTTCCCAGGGAGTCTTGGGAATTGTTTCTGCATCCAAAATGTTTCACCAACAGGTATTGACATCATCATCATGATCTGGTGGATCCAAGGCATCAGATTCTACAGACCTGATATCTACTAACCAAGACAAAAAGGAGAAGAATCTCCAAAATTCTCTGGAAAACATTTGTGACCCTGGGTTTAAAAAAAAAAGCAGAGAAATGTCATTTCAGTGGGAAGACACCTTACTAGGAAATGAAGATTATCAGTAAGCACAGAAAACTTGGGATGTGCCTCTCTCCGTGGACAAAAGGGATGCAAAGATTTCAGCAATTTATATTTTGATGGGTAGTTTCTGTCTAGTGTGGCTGCCAAGATGTCTTGCCTGTAGCCATTAATATTTCAGATTGCTGTGTCACAGGGGATGCTGGCAGGAACAGATCCCTGCAAACACATCCCAGGTTTCTGATCCAAGTTTTGGGACAAGGTGTGTGCTGGAAGTCAGAGCCAGAGTCAGAGAAGGTCTCAAGCATTTCAAAACTGAGGCCTGGCAGAAACTTTTGCCCAAAGCCTTTCAGACAAGTGCAGAAGAAAGGCATTAGGAAACACAGCAAAGGCTGCAGAGACCACTGTGCCAGGCTGGGGGATTTAAAACTTGTGTAAGCAGGGAAAAAGCAGAGTGCAGTTCATTTGCCCTAAACCTTTAATAGAGATGCCCTGCCTGGGAGGTGCCTCCTTCTTTTCCTGGGCTCACTCAGATTTGCAGCTTGTGTTTGAGACTCCCAGGTTAGGCTGGAAGCCACTGATGTGGTCAGTTCTAGAAAAGTGGAGCTGGAGCACACACAGACCCAGGGCCAGGGACACGTCCTGGCTCAGCCACTGCACAAACCAGGGCACAGAAAGAGGTTCTGCAGGAGCAAAGGCTCTGGGTGGGCACAGGGATCTGAGCCAGCCACAGGTCAGAGCAAATGCTGGCCCTGAGCAGCCTGGGGTGGTGTTTCAGCAGCCAGGCTGAGAGTGGGGACGGTGGTGAGGCCACCTGAAGGACACACAGCTCACCCTTTGCTGCTGTCTCTGCAGGGGTGTTGGATTCACTTAGATGCAGTTGTGGAGGAGAGGGGGAAATTGCTTGACTGGGAATTGCCAGAGCTCCCCAGGGATGGTACCAGCCTTGACAATAAACAGGATTGTGATTTGTGCTATTTATTAAATGTTTCCATTGAGCTGCTTGCTCCCGAAGCAATGGTACTTTGGCCATCCATGATGCTGCTTAGGGAAGGAACCTGGCTGGGAAGACACTGATGTGCCAATAAAAGGCACTTCCAGCATTTCCTAAATTTAAGGTGTGACTTGCAAACTTGCAAACTTGAAAACTTGTTTTCTCTTAGGATCACAGGAATGTTTTGGTTGGAAGGGGCCTTAAAACCCTTTTTGTGTCCAGCATCCTGCTGCTCTCCTGTGACTCCAAAGAGCTCCCTGGAGTCACCACTGCCCAGGAATGGCTGGGAGCTGCCACAGCATGTCTGCCCCAGCCCAGCACATCTCCCAAAACACAGGACCCGACCCCGAGGGTCCTGCTTTCCTGCACCCAGCCAGGGCAGGGATTTTCAGCCTGGCTGCACAAACGAGCAGGGATCCCACTGGGCTGCTCTGCCAGGAGCTCTTTCCCACGACATTTTAATCCCCCTGTGACAGTAACAGGCAGCACGAGGAGGTTTCACTGCACCCACCCAGAGCTCACACAACCCCTCCACTCAACACCATGAAGAAAACAAATTCCTTGCATCACCACTCTCCCAGGAACAGATGAGCTCAGAGCTTTCCCCCTGCCAAGGCTGGGCTGGCCCCTTGTGTGCCCAAGCTCTGTGCTGTGACACTGCTGAGGAAGGGTGGGACACCTCCCCACGTTCTACCACCCAGGTCCCCACCTTCCCTTCCAGGACCTTTCCCTCTCACAGCAAGACCTGACTTTTCTGTTTAGTCCTTGGACCTAAAGCCCTGCTGCCTTTGGGTGCCCTGGAAGAGCTGAGAGGCAAAAGCAGCCTGGGAGGTTGTGCTGAAGGTGGCACTGGCACAGTTGGGCCCCAGCAGGGAAGCAGAGGCTGTCTCCCCCTTTCCTGATCCCTCCAAAGCCCAGCTTGTGTTGGCCTCGTGCTGTGCCCTGAGCGCCCAGGAGCCACTGCTGCTTCCCAGGGCAGCAGAGCCAGGCTGGGTGGGGCTCCTACTGCACCCTGGCACCATCTGTCCCCAAAAATCTCCCCAGTCAGCACCCTTCCTCCAACCAGGGGGTCCTGTAGGTACCACTGCCAGGGCAGGAGAAGCATTGACTGGGGATAGCTGAGGATACAAAAAAGCCCAGTGCTCATCCATGAAGCAGCTGAAGAGGCTGATACCCAGGACCTGTGTGGCTTCCCTGAATCTCCAGGGATGGTGGTGACCCCATTTCAGTAGTGCTGGTTTGGGGGACAAGGGCAGACTCCCAGCTGGACCCCAGCCTGAGCTGTGCTGGTGCCTGTCACAGACATTCCTGGAGCCTGCAAGGTCTGCTCCCCTTGGCCTCAGCCAGTCCCCAGAAGAAGCCACTGACCCAGCTTAGCCTGTCCAGAGAGTTCTACTGCTGCTTCAGCTTTCTGGGGAAGCAGATGTTTCACAAACTGCACTGCTCTGGGGGACAAGCTGGGCAGACCTTAGAAAACAAAAGGGAAGAGTAGAGCCTGAAGAGCTGGGTGTGGGAAGAGGGTGAGGAGAGGACCTGTGTGAGTGTTTTGCAACACTGATCATGCCCAGTGCACTGGGATGCTTCAGCCAGGAGAACCCAACCACCCTGAGGGGTATTTCTGCCACGCTCCACTCAGTGCAGGCCAAAGAGCTGGACAGCCACGTGCTGACATTTGGGGCTGGCAACACCCTTCTGACAGGCCAGAAGTGAAATTCTGTGCAGAGGATTCAACTGGTGGTGGGGAAAGAGGGATGGAGCAAGAGGATCCCAGCCAAAGGGAAAACCACCATGTGGAGTGGCTCCGGTGTGGCCGCCCCTGGCAGCTCTGGGCTCGGCACAGGCTGGCTGGGGATGTGCCCTGGACCACACTGAGCTGGGCCTGGGCATCAGCCACAGCCGTGGCCAAAGCCCTTCCTCTGGCCCTGTGGTGGTGTTGAGCACCACCCTGTGAGGAGGTGTCACCGTGCCATGGTGGCCCTGTGCCAAACCAAGGTCTGGAGGAGCAGTTTGGGAGCACCTGGTGAAGGCATCCTCAGCCACTGCCAGAGGCAGCCCAAGAGGGAGGGCAAGGAGCCACTGGTCAGTGCAGCACGAGGCCAGCCCATCATCCCTCCCTGCACAGGCTGGGCTGGGGCTCCACAGCTTCCCTGAGCCAACCTCCCCAGGGAGAACCTGCAGAGCACGGGGCACCTTTGCAGCCATGTCTGTGAGGCTCAGCAATATCTGCCCCAGTTCCATCAGCCCATCAGCTGCACCCAAACACGTGGCACAGAGGCACCAGCCAAAGGAGCCTCGTTTGTTTTGCTGCTCCAGGAAAGGTGCCACTGACATGTCCTGGATGAGGTTTGGCTCACCACAGTCACATTTCCTCAGGGCAGACACACCTGAGCTCAGCCTGCCTGGGCAGGAATGGGCATTCCCAATTATCTCCTGCACAGGGTGTGGGGAGAAGAGAACTACAGGAATGGCATCACTGTGATGTGGAGGAACGGGGTTACTCAAAGGTATTTCCCAGGGAGGTTCCTTGAAAGGCAGAAATGAACATTCTTAGAAAACAACTGGTATTTATTGCCTGACAAGAACACAGCAATGCAGACACTTGTGCAACACCGGACAACACAAATAATGCACATTATAAAAAGAAATATCTAAAAATTAACACAAGGTACAAGCAGGACTGTAATGCAACTTAAACCCCGTAGCACCATTTTCTTTCTTGAAGAAACACAAGAAATATAAATAACATCCATACTTCTTGTCACACAAGTTGTACATCTTGAGGTAGACAAAAGTTTTGTTTCCCTTAAAGCACAGACTTCTTTTTTTTTCTTTTTCCAAGTGACATCTTTATTGTATTGCTGCAAATTGGCCTCCAGGTCTGACATGGGGTGTGGAGTGACTCTTGGTCTGTCACCCCCCTCACTGGTGGGTTTTGGTTTACTTGTCCCTTTCTGCTGCTCTGACAAACCCCCCAGCCTTGCCCTGCCCTCCCACCAGAGCAGCAGCTGCCCCCATCCCTGGTCAACCTCCAGGAACTGCTGGGGTAGAAATATCAGCTGGGGCAGCCCCCGAGATGAGATTTCTCCCAGGCAGGTTCAGCTCCTCACTTGGGGATGGTGGGATCCATAAACACCAGAAATGGTTCAGTAAAACTTTTTATAGAATCCCAGAACGGTTTGGCTGGGAAGGAACCATAAAGCTCATCCCAGTGCCACCCCCTGCCACGGGCAGGGACACCTCCCACTGTCCCAGGCTGCTCCCAGCCCTGTCCAGCCTGGCCTTGGGCACTGCCAGGGATCCAGGGGCAGCCCCAGCTGCTCTGGGCACCCTGTGCCAGGGCCTGCCCACCCTCCCAGGGAACAATTCCTTCCCAGTATCCCATCTGGCATTCCCCCTTGTTCTGTCACTCCATGCCCTTGTCAAAAGGGATTGATGGATGGATGGATGGATGGATGGATGGATGGATGGATGGATGGATGGATGGATGGAGGGAGGGAGGGATTTCTATTTCCCCCCTGCAACAAACAGGCTGGATCCATGACTACCAAGCCCAGCACCACAGCACACCAGGAAAGGTGATAAAAGCTGGACTAGGAAGTCCACAGTGGGCCAGGGCCTGAGCCAGGGACTGACCTGAGTGAACAGTGTGGCCCCTCTGTGTGGCCCCTCTGTGGCAGTGAGGACCCTGGTTAGGGGTACTGGAGCTACAGCTGTTCCCAGGTTATTTGGATTTTAGGTGCAGAGGAAAAGATTCAGTGCAAACCAAAACACCCCCAGCAAAGCCTGTGCAGCTCAGACTTTTACCACCAGTGGTCACTGAGGTACTTTTGCTCTTGGAAAAGGATTTTTTTTAATAGGCAGGGTATGAGCTTTCAACTCTGCTGCTGAGAAGATTTCTTTGTCAAGATCTTAAATGAGATCTCCTTGTATCTCCAGCCTGTCATTCCAGCAATTTACACATCTAACCAAAGCCACGGGATTTACAGTACATTGTGAGGTGTGTGGCACAGTTAAAAAGCTCTCCCAGGTCCAAATGGACTTCACAGCCCAGATCTCCAGGAGGTGGCAGAAGAGCTTTGCTCAAGATGATGCCTGGTCTTGGTTCAGAGGAAAACACAATTCAAGCCTAAGAATATCAAGGGCCAAACACAGGTTTTACTCTCTTCTCCCACTGCTGTCAGTTGAATTAAATCCCATTTTGGAATATCAACCCAATAAAACCTCCCTGAGCAACTGAATGAAACAAAAACCCCAAAGCCACCAAGGAATCTCTCCCAAGCAAACTTTGTCCCTCCCTTATCCATAGCACCATCTCTAAAAACCTTGGTGCTGAAGGACACCAAAAGGATTGTCATCAGTGTTGCCTCAAACTCACACTATGCTCAAGTCTTCTCCCCAATCCCCAAATCAGGCATTTGAAATTCTTTCTTTCCCATCAGCATTCATCATTTGGTTTCCAGTCCCTGAGGCTGTGCTGCCTGGCAGGGGCTGGACAGGAAGGTTTGCAGTGGTGTCAAGAGGGGCTGAAAAGGGCTCTGAGTTAATCAGAGCAAAGCTGGGGGGGCTTTAGATGTCCTTGTCCAGACCTGGCTTAACAGCACAACCCAAATTCACTCCAGCCCCTCCACATCCCACTGAGCCCAAACCCACCCCGGGGTACCAGAGAATGAACCATCTCTTCCTCAGATCTTCTCCAGCAGCTCTGAGCCACACAGCACAAAGAATTTCTAGAAGTTCCCTTTGGTTCATGAAGAAACTTAATTTTCCCTGAAATATGGTTTTTTCCAGTTCTTACTCAGCAGTTCCTGTGCAGCTTTGATAAAAGCAAGAGGACAGAGTGGTGTCTCCTCCACTTGCTTCCCAAGGAATGGGATCCAGCTGTGCTCCCACCTCCTTCCACAGGCCCCAGTCCCTGTTTAAATGGGAAGGGATCCCAAAGGACCCTCCTGAGATGGGGTATTCCCTTCCCCTCCAATGCTGGACAAGGCTGGGGGTCAGTGGGGCAGAGGGTTTGGGATCAATAGTTCAGCCAGAGCGAGTTCCCTGCTCAGTTCACCCACGATGCCAATTTTAGCTTATTTGGAAGCTTTTTCATTGAGTGCTCAAAACTGAGACTCGTGGGAAGATTTCAACTCCAAAAGGATTAGAAGCAACACATAAATAATGGTCTGCTCTTGGGTATTTAGGAGGTAAAAAAAATAAGGCTAATTAAGCCTATTTGCAGTATTATGTCTGTCATAAACTCTTTAATTCAGTTCAAGTCAATTTGAGCCAGAAAAGGGATAAAAAGGAATAAGCCCTTTAAAAGACCTGTAGCTGGTGAGAGGGAAGCTCCGAGTGGCCTCAAAACAGCCAGTAAATGGCTTGATCTGCTCTGAGACCGCTCTGTGCCAGCCCTGGAGGGAGTAGGAGTCAAAAATAGTTGTAAAAACCAAAACAGCAACAAAGTGAAGGTAAAGAGAGTGTGAGCTCACACTCCTCACAGCAGGGGAACTGCCCAGAGCAGATGGAAATGAGTTGGCTGAGCTGCCCAGCTCCAGCAGATCCCCACTGCAGAGCTGAGCTGAGCACACAGGGCACACCCCACACCTCCGAGGAGAACTCCTGGAGATGTTGACAGAGCTTCAGCAGTGAATCTCTTCAGCTCTCTGTAGTATTCTGTGAGAACTCTGCCCTTCCCATGCAAGTTAACCAAAAAAAGTTACCAGTTTTTATCAATATCCACACCTGCACTTGTTTTTCCCGGATTGTTACAGCTTCAAATAGAAAAACACTTGGGAACAGACGTGTTAGAGTTGGGCCAACCCCCTCAAGGGGTGGATGGCCAGAGAACCAAATCCTTTTTGCCATTTAACTCTCTTTTTGTGAACTAACATATAAAAACCTTGGGGGAAAGGCCATTAAATGGGCCTTGCTGCCATTTCTACTGACCTGGACTTGCGTGGTTTTTCCACATTACAACAACGACAAACTCCATCCTGTTGGAATTCAGCACAATTCCACCTGTGGATGAGCCCATCCAGCAACCCAAACCAGCATCTTCACCCCTTTGTGTCGCCACTGAATTTTGATTTGAGTTTAAGGATTCCCACGTTCTTTGCAGCACCAGCCCATCTCCACTTGGGCTGGTTTGTGGTCATTGCCAAGAGTAAATCCAGCAGATTTGTTACCTCAGGGACAATCCAGAGCTGCTGCAGGATTAACCAGGAAAACCCCTGGAGCAGGAAAATACAGTCAGGGAGCTGAACACCCACACAGGTTGTGCTGCACATCTGCATTTACCTGGTGGCCAGGTCAGGGGGTACCTCACTGCCATGCCCAAGGCTGCTCTCTAAATCACAGCCAGAGGAACTGAACAGGCTGCTCCTGGCGTGTTCAGCTAAAAGTCCACTGGAGAAACAAGGCTCAGAGTCAGGGGCTCGTGACTCCAAAGCAGCCTCTGCTCTTTTCCCCAGGTCACCTTCCCTCACGCCTGCAGGGGCTGGGTATACCCAGCTCCTCAGGGCAGGGATTGTCACTCAGACTTGCACATATTTCAGACTCCCCAGTCCCCGTGGTTCCTGATTCCCTTTCAGAAGCTTTCCCTGTCACTGGCACAGGGCAGGATGTGGGATGTCACACGCCTGGGGCACCAGGCACAGTGTGCTGCACATAGGACACAAAGGTGATGGATTGATTGACTGATTGATTGATTGATTGACTGGGGGGGAGGAGGGAGAGAGATGCAGAACTGGCACCATCACTCTGGATCACCACCCATAAATACCCCTCTGTGAGGCCACGTGCTGCAGAGGGGCAACTTCACAGCCCTCAGCTGGGTTCCTGTGGCTCAAGCAGGCTGTTCCACCTGACCTGGAACAGCAAAATTAAAACGTGGTTAAAATGCACATGGAGTCCAACATCCAAACCACACACCTGGGAGGTGATGGACGTGAGCTCCCTTTGTTTGTAAACCGGTACTTCTGAGGCACAATTCCTGTGTCAAAATGGGATCAATTCAGCAGCGTGTCTGTGAGCTCCCAGCACAAAGGGTTCAGCTCCCAGGGAATCCCCCACTGCCAGAGTCCTTCTGCCTTGCTGCAGGAGCACGGCTGTCCCTGCTGCATCTGGAGCCAGAGAGTTGTGGCTTCCCCAGCCCCTGAATTCTCTCCTCTCCAGGAGCCAGGGACAAGCCCTCAGTGTCCCAGTGTCACCACCCTGACGCATTTCCAGGAGTGCACCTGAGGGTGGGAGGAGGAGGATATTGCTGTAGAGGTGAGTACAAGCTTGAACTCGAGGGACATTTGTGGCTGCATCAGGATTTCTGCTGTCCCCACGCTCCCCCTGCTCTCTGCCCCTCCTTCGTGACCCCCACACCCCACAAAGCCTCTGCTCTCCCCCCTCACGAGGGGCTCTCCCCAGGCAGGAGCATCCCCACGCCGGGGCGAGAGGAGCACAGCCCGCGTTTGCCGCTGGCCTTTGCCCCCTCCCCGCGGCACCGAGAGCCGTGTCCCTGTCCCCCTGCCGCCTCCCTGGCCTCGCCTCGCCCCTCGGGCGCTGTCCCTACTGCTTGCAGCTGTAGACCACCTCCTCCTGCATGCACTGCTGGCACTCCACGTAGCAGCACCACTGCACCTGGCAGTGGCACGAGAAGGTGACCAGGCGGCTCTGGGTGTTGTAGCCCCTGCCGCAGCACATGCTGTCGCAGTTGCCCTCCCGGGAGCACGTCCTGCCCGCGGTGCCCAGGGAGTATTTGCTGGGCCGGCAGAAGCTGGGCGAGTCCTCCACGTACACCAGGTCGGTGGGGCGGGGCAGGGCGGGGTGCTTGGCCGAGGGCCCGGCCCGGTGCGGCCCCGCCAGCTCCGAGTGTCCCACGGCGTCGTTGCTGGTGCTGAACACCTTGACGGCGTCGTCGTAGCGCAGCTTCAGGAGCCGCCCGATCTCGTGGAAAGGCGAGAGCTGCTTCCAGCACGTCCGGACGGCGCAGGAGCCGGACACGCCGTGGCACTTGCACGTGGTTTTGAGGCCGTTCTTCACCGCCTGAGGGGGAAGGGGAGAGGTGGTTATTTACCTGCCAGGACCTAGTTCTGGTAGAGGCAACGCCTCAGGTCGCAGACAGCTGCAAGCACTTCAGATTTATTGGCATTATTTCTATTCTATGGAGGAAAAAGTGTTAATAAGAAAAAAAACAAAAAAACAAAAAAAAAAAACACCAAAAAAAAAA